>CAUYQG010116251.1:0-16001 GCA_963574415.1 Tarsius wallacei | reverse complement strand
AAAAGTAACATACATTTTTTCAAATAGCTGGAGGAGGGAATATTGAATGATCCCGACACAAATAAATGAGAAGTGTTCAAGATGATGGGTCTGCCAATGACCCTGACCTGATCACTCTACAGTATGAGTATGGAAACATTACTAAGTACCCCATAAATATGTACAATTATTACATGTCAATTTAATAAGTTAAATTTTTCAAAAGGAGTTAGGCAAACCTGGATTTGAATCTGGCCTCTGACATACACTTGCAGTATGATCTTAAGCATGTTACTTCACCTTTCGGAACCTCATCATTCTCACCTGTGAGATGGGGATAAAATATCTTTCCTACAGGGAAGACCACAGTGGATAAAATAGAGTCAATGGACACTCAATGAGGGGCTGGGTTGCTTATATATATATTGCTGAATTCCAGTGTCTCCACACAGCCATCACTAGTTGAATTAGTGAGAGCACTTTGTTGGCACAGGTTGAATACTCAAAGCATCATTGCTATTTTTATTAATGACCCTTGCTGGTATTAGACACTGGGGTCCGAGGTAGGGGAAGCCTTGTTACAATGCCAGTGAACAACTAGGGTTGGCCAGAAATCTCTGTGACATACTGACCAAGGCAGATACCTTATCTTTCCAAATTTAAATGTCACCAGGAGGTGAAGGGAACTGTTATCAGCACCCCATTTTGGCAGTAAAAATTCACTTTATTTGACTCTCCTTATCAGGGGTGTAATGATATGTTCATATTGATCTATTTTTTTCACAAATGTTCTTTTATAACCAAACAGCAAGTCCAGAACACGTCAACTGAAATCCTGTTCTCTTACCTACTTATGTGGATATCTAGACCAAAAAAAGCTATTGTTTTAAAAACTCATCACTGTGTACATGATTTCCATAAGTGAATCCAGTGACATTTACCAAGAAAATCCAAACACTGCATAGAATTGAGATAAGTCTCTATGTTCTCAAAAGCAAGCCTGGGTCTTTGAAATGACCTCTGCAGACATATATATTCCTAAATGAGCACTTACTATATGTCAACCTTTGCATTAAATCCTGTATAGGTAGCTAAATATCTGACTCTCTTGTTTTTTTAAGTGAGAAAGCAGGATTTATTGAAAGGACAGAGAAGCTCCCACAGTGGGAGGGGACCCGAAGGAGTTGCCCCAACTCTCTTATTAAATTCTCAACACAACTCTGGGAAGCAGGCAATGATATTCTACTTTTATAGATGGATACTGAGACCAGTTGTGAATAAATTACTCTCGTCTCTACCTGCTCTAAATAGAAATAACATTTACAACGATTTTATTTTGGTGCCCATCCAATTTTCTCTGATTCTCTTTTGACTCTGGAAATGAGGAAATAAATAACTTAGAACTCTTAACTACCAGTGTATAGAGGCTTTGCTAAGCTATCGTTGGGGTCAGGGGAAGGATGAACGCTCTCATAATATCATGTTGAAACTTCAGCTAGAGCACAGAAAGATCTCCAGATATTTTATGGACGTCATAAAAAATAATCCAATGACCCCTAAGGTTCCAATTGTAGTCCCACAATTTGTGTGATTCTGAGAGCATTTCTGGCAGCTTAGCAATGAAGAAGGAATAAGAGCCTGTGAGATCAATTTAGAAATTATTAATTTAGAGGTTAACATAAAGGCTCTATTCCTTTTTTGCAGGATGGTGGGTGAACAACCAGAACTCAATGCCATTTTCACAGGGTACTTGTAGTCCTCAGACTTTATCAGTGAGACTGAAGTCCAGTGGACAATTTGTTATCGACAAGACCAAGTACATTGAGATGCAATTATGTCAGGAGGCCAACACTAGTTAGATGTTTGGGGGTGCCTTTTTTGCCTGGCTTGCAAGTTTTCTTGCTTACGCTGGTAAACACTGAGTCATTTCCATGAATTCTCTATCTGATTGATAAATGGCCTGAGCCTCTGTCCTGGGGTGAACATGTCCACTTTGGGGACGACAACAGAAGAAATCAAGGATATGTTTGAAAGTGAGATCCAGGCAACCTGTCCTCAACAACACTGATTCTGATTCTGATTTGTTGTTCTTGTGTAAGGAGACAAATATAAAAATAAACTGAGGGGCAGAGGAGATAACCGGCTTGCCCGTTGACATAAGTAGACGCAAGAGAGGTTTTACCAGCAGTTCCCAAACTTTGGCGTGTTTCAGAGTCCTCTGGAGGGCTTGTGTGTGGTGTGGGACTCGAGAACATAAATTTCTCATAAATCCCCAGGAAATACTGATGCTGCTATGGTTCCAGGGACCACATTTTGAAGGCCACTGGTTTAAGAGGCAGGCCTTTTGAGTCTTTATTTACAGATTTCTAGGTCACGCTCCCAATGCACCACAGGTGGCCGCAGCTTCAACTGGCTAACACCACTGCCATTTTAAAACGAATCTTTCTTGAACATGAAAAGCACGAAGTTTTATTTGCACATTTCAAACCTTTAAAACAAAATGTCTTCCACCTTAATGAAACATTTTAACCAAAAATGGAAAATATCTTTCTTTTTTTCTGCTATGAAGGAAAGAATGATTACTAATCATGGTATTAAAGGCTATTTGAGTGTTACAGCTATTTTAAAATTTGTCAGCAGGTTTTTCTGTGAAAACCAGAAACCCATGAAAATACAGACAGACGTACATTCATACATAAATAAATGCCATTTAAAGAAAAACTATGCTTTAACAAGAAAACTTAAAACTTTGAAATGCGTTGTAGCATTCATGTAAATGACTCCATTTGCCAAAAAAGAGATATATAAGAGATAAAATACATGTACGTTCTGGACAGAATTCGTATTTCCCTCCCCTGAACCCTGTGTAACTGTTCACAAAATAAGGTATCTGAGACATGTATTTGAACAGTTCTGCAGTTCTAGGGAAAACAAATGATTGCAATTTAAAATGAAATTAGTATATTCCAAATTTCCAATATTAAACTACACTTGCTTTAAACCAGGGTATCTCGATCTTAGCACTACGATATTTTGGGCCTTTCAATTCCCTGTTGGTGGGGCTGGGGGGTACTCTGAGCATTGAAGGATGTGAAACAGCACCAAGGCCCTCTACCCACCAGATGCCGATAGCACTTCCCTAGCTGTAACTACCAAAACTGTCTCCAGACATGATCGAATGTTGAGAACCAAGATTTTAGGAGAAAGGAACATAAATTAGTTGAGTTCCTATCCTGGGCTCCAGGATGTGGGGGACACTGTGATTTAACTTAATGAGGATTGAGAGATGCCAGGGTGGTCTCAACCCCAAAATATATCCTCTTCTTGGTTGCTATACCTGAAATCACATTGAATATCTGTTTTCCTATAGACTAAACACTACCCATTTGTTTCTATGAAGTTTGTTAAGGGCGCAAGGACTCTGGAAGTAGTAACACACTACCACTTATATCTCAGTATTACTTCGGATTAAAGACACTCGATAACAGGCAGAGAGGTCGGGACGGGGGTCCAATGTCAGGGAGGGAGAACTAGTAAGAAGCACTGAACGCATTTCACTTTCTCCACATTTTTGCCAGTTTCTGTCCCAACAAAAATGACAGGTCAAACTGAAGTCCCCAGATGTGGCTATCTAAATAGGCAGATGGTCTCAAGCATGCCATTTCACAGCCTCGGGACTCTACAGGCTTAGAAGTCTCTTTTCTTGATGTTCATTCCTGCATTCAGTCAGTCATGGAACAATGTCTATTGAACATGTAAATGGTGATGCAATCAGAGGTAAATAGCAGACATAGCACTGTGTGGTGAAGGCGATGGTAGAAGGATGCAGTGTGTGTTAAGGGGTCACAAAAGATAAGCATCAACCCTGGTTGAGCAGATCTGAGAAGGCTTCCTAAAGGAGGTGCTGGCTGAGCTAGGTCGTAAAGGATAGGGGAGAGTTAGACAAATGAGGACATCCCAAGCAAAGAGAACAATGGGAAGCTTTGCCTATCAGGAAAACAAGAAGTTAAATCTGACTAGATCATGAAGCCTGTGGCGTGCCACGTTGAGGACTTCGTTTGTATTTTATTCAGAGTCTTAGGGGAATCAATTTCAATCAAGGAATAAACTGAGTACCTATCAAAATCAATGAGGTAGAAGTTGATATAGAAGTTAGGAACAGAAGGCAAGTTCCTAAGCTAAAGTCCTAGTTGTTCTAAGCTAAATGCTTTGTATCATTTCATCCTTTCCTTCACATCCCAAGACTACATCTGTCCAAGCATCTTGTGCAGGCCTCTTCTTGGTCATCTCTCGCACCTACACTGTGTCTGCAGCCTAGAAAACATGCCTCACTTGTTTTTGAACACAATCCTGTGGATCCCACCAGTTAACTGTTCATGCAAATTTAAGGTGGGTGTAATTTATAAAGGGTTGGCAATATGCTTGCTTTAAGTAATTTAATAGGCAGATAAGACCACAGTCTAAAGCTCATCAGTGTCCAATCAGAAGTTAGAGCTATTCTGACATTGCCAAAGCTTTTTGTGAAGTATCAGACAAGAAATCGAATAAATTGGATTTGTTTATATCATTGTAGATTTTCTTCTATGAGAATACCTCAGAACAAATAGAAATCATTTCAAGTGTTGACTTTTCAAGTCCTATTTTCCTATGCTTTGTAATAATGTAGGTGAATTTTGTAATGGTTCAGATTGATAAGTTCATAACTCTCAGAATCCTGGGTGAATTATCAGCATGGATGAGAGTATGCTTCTGAAGATGCTTCAAGTTGGCACTAGGGAATGAGAGACACCAGAGCGGTGAAACAGTGTGACAATATGTTTCCCTGTGCCCCAAAACTCCAACATGAGAAACTGCCCTGAAACAATGAAAAGAAATGCAATGCTTCTGCATCTGTTTCCTATTTTTCAAGGCCAATCTGTGTATGACACCATCACTTTCCTTGGACATCATGTTTCCGGTGACTTTGAATGTCTTGATATGTGCCTTGAATGCACATAGTAAGCACTCAACAAATATCTGTTAAATTAGTGAATGATTTAATGAATAGTAAAATGATGTAAACTTCCACAAAAGAATAAAATAGAATACATGAAAAAGATTGTGTTGGAACAAACCAATTTGTGGGAATTCCAATTACATTTTTTTGCAGAAGTAGAATTTACGATTACTGACTTCATAAAGTGAAAGACCAGAGAAAATGTAAGTCAGAAAAAGTTTTAAAACACTTAAATGAATATTCACTTAAAACCAAAAAGAATAAATATTTTGGTTAACATGGAAATTTGTTTTTTAATGTCTTATTTTTGTGTTATATTGCTTTTGGAATTGATTTAAGGAGAAAAACAAAATCTGAGTAAAAGAAGAAATAAGTTAAGACCCCAAAGGAGGTTAAATTGACTGCACTGCAAATGATTCAGTGAACTCTGAGTTTCCCGGCAGCCAAAGTAAAAAAGATTTTGATAAAAATCAAGACCTGCTAGTGCTGTTTGGCCCTGTCAATTATTATTGGTGCTGAGAATGTGAGAAACATGACTTCTAGCAATGACCAAGTAGGCCATCTGGTGTCGCCCACTTAAAATCTATTCGCATATTTGCTGTAAATGACTAACAATTAGTGCTTCCAGGATATCAGCATTATTTGTAAATATAACCCTTGCCAAATATCTCCTTTCAAATGCGCAAACCAAGTTTAAAATAAAACAAGTTATTATTTTCCTGTAATTTGGAATTTTGAAAATAGATAATAAGACCATGAATAGGAGCCATTCTAACACATAAAGATTTTCAGTATTTGCATTAGCCAGAACATTTCTATGACTTTTCAAAACTTTTTTAAAATTATGATCTATTTTAAACATGAAAAAAGGTCAGAAATATAACATATCAGACTTCTCTGTACCCACGGAGTAGACTTAACAAAATGTGCTTCCATCATTGCTTCAGAGCTTTGTTTTAGATGAAATGGGTTTGAAGGTAATCTTTCCTCCCGAGTTCTCCTTCCTCATTCCCAGAGAGAACTCTTACTTGGGTGTAACCTTCCTCTCCTCTTACCACACACGTTACCATTGGCGTCAAGAAATCTTTGTTTTGTGTTTCGAGAATTTTTATAAATATTTTCATACTCAAGGTCCACTTTTGATAATTGCTTTGCATACTCAGTAAGTTTTTCTAGTTTTAACCTTAATGTGGATACTTGTAAATCTCTTTCCCTGATTCCTCTACCCTATAGTATTTCATTATGTAATGCATTTATCAGTTTATCCCCAGTCGATGGGCGTGTGGGTTATTACTCTCCAAAGAGTTTGCTGCAGACTGTTTGGGAGATCCTGGTTTCACACATCAAACCCTGACCCTGAACATCACCAAATATCTGACATCATCAGACTTTTATCTTTACAAAGTTGAGGTTCTTACATTATCTTACTATGGCTTTATTGAATTTTCCTCGGTTCTCGTTGATGTTTTTTATACTTTGACCTTTTCTCCATGAATTAGTTCATTAACAACCTTTTCTCATTGTGGAGTTTGGGAGAGTGGAAGGAATCGTTAGTCATTTACTTAACATTAGTTGAATTATTCATATATTTTGGATGCTAATAAATTTTCTTTAATTCTTTCATTTGAATTTTTTAAAAATCTGTGGCTTCCTTTTTTACTTGTCCATATATCTACTTTATATAGATATTTACATTATAATGTAGTACCATTTATGGTCAGTCTTTTCATTTATTGTTTATGCTTTTCACATCTTGTTTATTATATAATTACCCAGAAATTATGAATGTATGTTCTCTTTTTTCCTTTTAAATGCAATAACATTTTGCATTTTACTCTTGGGGCTTTAACCCACCTAGAATTGCTTTTTTGTGAAAGTTACAAGGTGTAGATTTAATTTGGTCTTTTTTCAATATGTTAAGCCAGTTGTCCCCAAACTATGTAGTGAATGTTTCTCCCCCCACCACCACCTCTCCCATCCCTGTGATCTACAATGTTACTTTGACCATATGCAAGGGAGGACCCCAAGCAAACCAGAATTTATTTGTAAAAATTTTTGTATTTATTCTTACATGTTTCAACTTCAGTCACCTTCAAAGAACCCTCCGTCTGATGCAGCACACCTGTCAAGATGCTTTTCCACTGTTCAAAACAGTTTTTGAACTCATCAGTTTTGATGCCGTTTAGTGCTTCTGCCATTTTTTTGGTTCCACCTCCTCCACATGGGCAAAACTTTTCCCTTTGAAGACATTTTTCATCCAGGGAACCAAAAATAGGCAGTCGGGGAGAGATTGGGTGAAAAGAGACAGTGGGGCACAAGGGTTAAAAACTTCTGAACTCTCAGTGTGGTGTGGGCAGGTGCACTGCCATGGTAGAAGAACCGGTCACCTGGTTGTCACAACTTGCGACGTTTCTTCTGCAAATTGTGATGCAACCTTCTCAAAACTTCCAAATAAAAACTCTCGTAGACCATTTGATCCAGAGGAACAAATTCTGAGTGTATTACAGAGAACCCACCCTCCAAAAGATAGCTCCTGTTTTTTGGGGGTCCCCCTTGTATATCAGCTTTACACACACACACACACACACACACACACACACACACACACCTGTTAGTGTAAAAGTGTTTGTTTCTGAGTTCTCTATTCTGTTTCATTGATTTGTTGGTACTATACCTACATCAATAGCATCCAGATTTTATTAATCAACTTCTAATCACTTAATATATTACCAGGAAAATTTCTCCTCCTAATTCTTCTTCAGAATTATATTGCTCATTCTTGGTTCTCTATTCATCCATGTTAGTTTTAGAATTACTTTTCCATCAAACTTCTGGAAAACTCTGTCGGGTTGTGATTTAGTTGCACTGAATTTAGAGATTTATTAGAGGAGAATTGACATCTCTATGGTACTAAACCTTCCTATTATGACATATGTGTGTGTATATATATATTTCAAAGTTTAACATTTTCCCCTGTGTGTCTCAATAATTTTTTATAATTTTCTTTACAGGGTCTTTCACATGTTTTTTTAGATTTATTCATAGATAACTTATTTATGTATTCTGAAAAAAATTATTTTCATATTATAATACAAGCCATTTTTTGGATATATGTTTGCAATAATTTTATCGCAGCCCATGGCTAAGCCACACTAGTTTTTATTGCAACTTCCATACAATGTTGATTAGAAGTTGACAACTGGAATCTTTGATTTCTTTCTGATTTTAAAGGAAATGCTTCTATCTATCATGTTTGCTTACAGTTTGAGGTAGAGTCTCTTTATCAAATTAAGAAAAATATCTATTTCTTCACTTTCTATTTTGCTAAACATTTGGAAATAATGACTGGGTTGTATTTTCTCTATTTTTTCAAATTATCACATTTTTTCTTTAATTTGCCAATGTAATAAATTACATTAACAACTATTTCTAATGTTATATCATCTTTGCCCTCCTGTGACAAAGCCTGCATACACATACACACACGCACACACAACAATGAGCATCTTCCTCTCCTGAGCATTAATCAGTCCGTCATTTTCTGACTTCTACTTTTATGGCTGGGAAGACTTTCATCAGTCTACTATTCCACAGGAGGGAATGTGTTTTTGCCTTACGACTACATGAAAATAAGTGTTCTCTACAGTTCCATCACGACTATCAGGTGTGGATTAACTCTTTTTACCAAATGTTCTTAATAAAGTCTGGAAAAATCTCGATCATTATAACTTTGAATAATTTCTCTTATCCATTATTTAATCTCTTCTTCTGGAATGCCCAATAAGATGATTTTCTATCACCATATTCCCTCTTCCTTGTCATTAATATCTCTTCTAAATTTCAGATGTCCTTTCATTGTATCCCTCTTCATAGCATTCTGTGTAATTTCCTCATATTTCACTCCAGATCACTATTTTTCTTCTTATATGCTCTTAAGTTGTCTATTGAATTTTTAATGTTTTAAATAAAATATTCCATTTTACACAGTTCCATTTAGTTTTTCGTCAAATCTGCTGTTTCAGTTTTCAGTCTATTTTTTTAAAAAATTGAGATTTTTATTTTAAATTTTATAATTTCCTTTAGACATAACAACCTCCAAAATGTCTGAGGTATTCATCCTTCTCTTCATTGTGTCTGCTGCTTCCTCCTTCCAGTGAATCATTTCTCCATATGATTTATAATTTTTGACTGTGAATTCATCTTCATCTGTATTTTCTTCCCTTGGGGGGGGGTCACACATGCCAGGGTAGAAGTACCTCTGTGTGGTATACAATGGGTTCATTTGCTGTTTGTGAATATACCAGATATTTCTATCTAAGACCAATGCTTACACGTGTTTCTTTGTTTGGATGCCAGTGGGAATGCACATACAACTGGTCATACCTTCAGACAGTTCAGGCTTGGATTCTGATATTTCGTGGGGCAGGTGAGGATCGTTTTTTCTTGCCTAGAGCCCCAAGCAAAAACGAAAGTCCTTTCTGCTTTCATGGTCTTGTGAGTGAAGATGTTTTCTCTTTTCTTGCATTGTGGGGTAGCCTTGCCAGTGTTAGAACATTATGTGGATACCTCAGTTTCATCTGCACATCTTGAGTAGAGCCAAGGTGAATCTCCTCTGTTTTCCTACGTGCACATGAAAACCCCAACCTCTTGCTGTTGGGAAATGTATCTGAACCCAGCATCCTCTGAATTGCTGTAGTATTTGTTTGTTTAGTCTTCACTCTGGCTGTTTATTCTGGTATCTAGGACTTTATCTATCTTTATTTTGAATTCATGTATGTTTAACAAAGCTGTGCTGTATTTTATCCAATATGTGTGTATGTTTAGTCCTGGAAGGACTCTGCACTGGGTCTATCATGCTGCCAGACTGCAAGCCCTCACATGTAATCTTACTTAGGATAGAATTTCATTTTTGCCACTTATTAGCAGGGATCCACCTAAGTCTACTGCTTAAGTTTCCTCAATCAGATAATGGAGTTGATCATAACTACTGCATTTGATTGTCTTAAGAATTAAATGAAATGATGTCTATAATCTAGGCACAACATCTGCATATAATGGCCACATAATGCAAGCTAGCAAATGAAATTGAATGCTATTTATTAACTGTATGTGATTGAGTATTTATAACTGTACAGATTTTACAGATCACTTTTGATTATTTTTAATTAATAAAAATGTATGTTAATTTATGTAGTATGCTTGCATTTTACTTCCAAAATCTTAAAGGAAAAGGAGGGGGAAAAAAACATTTGGCCCATGATATCTTGTTTCTGATTATTTTTCTGAGTGCATAGGGATTATGATTAAGTAAAGTAAAAAAAAAAAAAAAATCAAACAGATAGTGTGTTTTGAGCTCCAATCACTCATTTATATATGTGTGGTTTGTCTGCTAGCCTATTCATGTCTCTGATTTGATATGCTACATTCAAAGCTGAGAGCCTTTTCCCTGTGTCCTATATTATATGAGAAATACTTTCAAGGGAAAGATTCAATCTGCCAGGAAGATCTTTATCCTAATAAAGACAATAAAAATCTAGGAAAGGGTTAGAAGCTGAAGACATAGTATAATCTAGTTTGCGTTCTGAAAAGATGGCTGTCTTTGGAAGAAGGATTGGAGAAGGGTATGGAAGACAAAATTGTAAAGTGATCCCCAAGATGTCCACTTCCTGGTGTGCACACTTCATATAATCCCCTACCCTTGAGTTTGGGAGGAACCTGAGAATATGATGGGTTAGTTTCTCCCTTGGATAGGTTATATTATATAGCAAATGATGACGGCAATTTTACCCCTGTGCTTAAGTTTTATTATACATAAAACTGTTTCTTAGAATACTGGGGTGGTGGAAGGATGGAAGTCAGTGATATGAGTTCCTACTGGCCTGAAAGAAATCAATTGTCATGTTTATGGAGAGGACCTATGGCGGGAACAACAGGTGGCCTCCAGAGCTGAGGATGACTTCTAGTTGATGACCAGCAAGAGAGCAGGGACCTCAGTCTACACCCACAAGAAACTGAGTTCTGCCAATATCCACATGAGCTTACTAAAAGACCCGAGCTCCAGAAAGGAACATAGCCCAGCCACCACCCTGATTTTATCCTTGGAAGACCTTGAGCAGAATCCAGCCCACCTGTACCTGACTCTGACCCATGGAAACTGTGAGGTAATAAATGAGTGTTGTTTTAAGCTTCTAAGTTTGTGGTGTTTTTTTTTCACATAGCAATAGGAAACGAATAGGGAGAAACCAGCTGAGTAGTTGTAATGGCCCAGGCCCAAATGAGAAAGACCAATAGTAACTTTGAGTCTGCTGAAATGGAAGTAATGGGTAAACACCAATGAAGAAGGCAGATGCAAACTCAGTCATCCACTAAGTGTCAGCATAGAATGTGTCAGAACGACCTTACAGTTTTGGGGTAGATCTTGATGCTTTCAACTAAATTGGGGAAAACAAGGGTGAGAAAAAGTTTCATTATGAACATAATGAGTCTGAGACAGTTTGGGATTGCTTATAAAAATGGTCTCAGGTACTCCTCTCCATGTATCCACGCTTCTTTGCAGTGAGACTTTGCCAGATATTTCTCTCCATGTATCCACGCTTCTTTGCAGTGAGTTTTCCCCAGATATTTTTCTCCGTGTATCCATGCTTCTTTGCAATGAATCTTTGCAGCTTTTATCACAAAAAAGCAGAAACCCATTCTACTCCTTCTGGTTTTCTGGCTCTAGCCTGACCCTGAGACCTACAATGGCCACTAGAATGCAGAGGGAGTCATGATGTGTCAATTCTAAGCATAGGCCTCAAGAGGACCTGCATATCTCGGCTGTTTCTCTTGGTACCATGCAGCCCCCCTGTGAGCAACTCAAGGCTAGTCTACTGCAGGATGGAAGGACACATGAGGTAGAAACAAGCCATCATGACTGAGTCCATTCTGGACCAGCCAGCCCCCACCTACCAGGCCGCTGACCACAGAGTCATGGGTGAGGCCAGACAACACCAGAAGAACCACCTCACTGAGCCCAGCTTAAATTGCCAATCCACACAATCGTTAGTTAAATCAACAGTTGTTGTTTTGAGTCACTAAGTTTTGGGATAGTTTTTGATACAACAAAACTAACTTTTACAGACATGTAGATTTTGAGACACAGATGAAATACCTATTTACGTATGTTCAGTAGAAAGTTTGGAGTCTAGATTGGGAGCACAGGAGAGCAGATGATTTTCTGGATAGATATTTAGGAGTGATCAGCAAAGGGATGGACGTTGACGTCAAGAGTGAGCATGGGTATATTTTTAATTTTCTGAGCAAGACATTAATTTTCTAATGATAATGGCTACTGTTGAACATTGTTCTTCATTCAGCCCTATTGTCATTATTTCTCTCAACAAACTATCATAAGATGAAAGATTCAGAGAAATCCCTCTAGCAGAGTAACTGATTTTTTCTTTGAGCTCATCTGAGGTGTTCTACCACTTGACTCCTTACTCTCAGAATGCAATGTCTAGAAAACAAAGTTTAAAATTGCCCTTATGCTAGAAAACGTTTTACTTTTACTTTTCTACAGGTTAGTAGACCCCCCCACACACCCGATGTTTATATCACATTCATGCATAATGCGTGTCATTCGAAAGTGAGAGATCTCCAACAGTTGTGCAGTTCAGTACAACTTACGAGGTCTTACTCATGATCCTTGTGATAAACTTGTGAAGTCGATGTTAGGATTATCCCCATTTGCAGGTGGAAGATAGGAATGCCTGCATTTACAGTGATGCTCAAGGTCACCCAACAAGTCCACTTAAGAGCAGGATTTTCTAATCAAAGTCTTCCGCGCCTCCTGCCACACTACAACATCCCAAAGAACTTCCTGCTCATATAGTTGAATTCAGTTCTCACCCCTACCTCGTGAGCTATTGCTAGCCATCCAAGAGCCCCTATGTCTTATCAAGCTTTCCTTTTGTCCTTCCCAATACGCTATTCTACAGATTATTTTACCCTGTCTAAAATCTCATGTTATCCCCTCCACATGGCGCAAGAAATAGGGCAGAACCGGACTGGGTTATGCTTCCAAGTGAGTCACGCTAACCTATCTTGTCATTAGAAATGGCTCTGCGTCTTTATCTGCCCACAAACTCTAATTAATGATCATTTAACTGTACTGTCAACTCTGCTTAAATTTGAGTGATACCAGTTGTTTCTTCCTTGGGCCGACCAATAGCAGCAGGGGAGGGCATTCATGCATGCCATTGTCCGGGTGGCTCTGGTCTGTGGCAGCCCAGTTTAATGGGCATTCAGAGCTCATTAGTGAGGAAACACATCAGGATTGACCGCTCCGGTGCCACACGTTGCAGCTAATAGCCCTGCCGAACAGAATCGTTTCTGTTTCTGCTCAGTTGTTGTGAGATTCTTTCCACGTCAACAAGTGGCCGTGTCGGCGGGAGCCCGCCATCCTGCCCAGCAGTTTTTTCCGTTGCTCTCCTGAGCCAGACTTGTGTCCTCCTCCATTGTCCAGTCCCACAAAGGAGCCTGAGCAATCACAAAGCCTTCACAGCCATTCATCATCAGCTCACCGATTCCGTGGGCAGGCTTGCCCGCCAAAGTTTGGGCCAGTCCTGCGGGGCTGGCATGGGTGGATTCACAGGGGCTTCTGCCCCCTGCCTTAGGGATTTGATCGGCATAGATAGAGAGAGTTTGATTTCCTCCTCCATGAGAAAACCCAAATTACATGTAATATGCAGAATCCGACTAGAAATGTACTCTGAGTGTCTAGTAAAATTGCAAGTGTGGCAAGATTGGGTTAATTATTTCCTCGGGCAACAGTTCTATAGTTTGGAAAAGAGAGGAAACTCTCTAATCAGAGGGGACACTTGGCACCAAGTGTCAACAGCCTACTCAAGGGATGCATATTTTTTAATTCATGAAAAACTTTGTACATTTTCCCAGGCCATAGAAGTGAAAGTTGTCTATGAAATATCATGCAAACTTTCTAAGCTTTCTTGGATATTTAGAAAGAAAGGCAATACTCCTGTTTGCACACTATTTTTATAACCAGGTTTTGAGAATTGGCCCTGTTTGTTTGCAATACAGAAGCACTAGAAAATGGATTTCCCAACACAGCATTTTATACCCACAAGAAAAATGCCTTAGATTTTAACTAAAAGAACACAATCTGCTCTCCTTGGTTGCTATACTTTCTTCATTTTTTTCAGAGCTCACTGAAGGAAGTGGCTGTGGTCATTGGTTTTGTGCTTAACCAAGTAGGCAATGATCAAAGTGAGAAAGATTCTTAACTCCCCAGCTCACCTTCCAAGCCCCAGCTCTCACCTCTGCATGCTTTCAATGCCCAGTTTCTAGATGCTCCTGTATAGACTCTTTCTTGCTCCTGACTCCACTGGTTTTTTGAATTGTTGGTATATATTTTGGAAATTTTTTCCTAGACGAAGGACTGCTAAAAAGCTATTTCTATTTCTTGCCCATTTTGCTTGACTCAACGTCTAGAGATGAGTAGGTGCTCCATAGCTGTTTGTTGAATTAAGTAATCCATGCTACAAAATTGTCAGAAAGTGAATTATTTGCATTTTCAACCAGGTGGTACCACAAAATAGGCTCAGACTGTTAAATATTTTGGAGCATTATATCCAGTTCACACTCCTTACAGGGCTTTGGGATATCATAGTTAGATAAAAATCACTTCCTGATCAAATATTTATGGCAGGATGAGCACATTTTTAAATGTCCATGTTCTGACAGACAAATAATATCACCAAATTCTTTTTATGTTTTCTTTTTAAGATGCAGGTTCTCTTCTGTTATGTCTGTTATCACTGTTGTCACCACCATAGCTTCTGGTAACTGAGCCCTTACTATGTGCCAGGTACAGCTGATGAGCCCTGTCTTTGCTCATTTAAGTTCACTCGGCTACCCTGATTCATTGCGTATCAGGGAGCATGATGGGTCTGCAGTACCTCTCTATGCATTAGTTATACGTGGAGCCCTTTGCAAAGCCTGCGTTTATAAAAGACTCTGAAATATTTCATGGGTGTCCTGTTTCTAATGCTGGAAACATGCCAATGTGCCTGTCTAGTCTTCTTTTTGGTGCTTCTCTCATGTGGCACTTTCAGAAGATCACAGACTCATTCATGGGCTTTACCTCCCTAGATGAAGCTGCATGATGTCAACGTAAGCCTGAGATATTTGTTCCTTTTTAGGGTGAGAGATGCGATTCATTGGTTTCCAAAGGAAGTGCCCAGATGATGGCTAAAACTCAGGCTCTGGGTTGTTTGTGTAATTATCAAAATAAGAATAACAAAGAAACATAAACTATGTCGTGTTTACTTTTTTAAAAGCTTCTCTGGTACCCTTAGTGGGTCAGCGCTGACTTTCACGGGTATGATGTGTTCATAAAGGCTTTACATGAATTCCCTTCTTTTATCCTTCTAAGGATTTTATGAGCTAAGTCGTACTATTATCGCCTTTTCACATGTGAAAACACCGAGGCTTAGAGAAGCTAACTAACCTGCCCGTGGTTAGGCAGCTAGCAGGCCATGGAGCCGAAGTTTAAGCCTCCTTCTAGGGCCTGTGTCCTCAACAAGAGCATATGCCTCCATTGAGTTTCTTTCTGAGGCCACAGTTGAACTGTATTTTTTTTTTTTTTTTTTTTATTTTGGTAAACAGAATTCTTTTTTTTTTTTTGTTTGTTTGTTTTTTATTGTGATATTGAGGGGTACATTTAAGGGTTAGGTACACAAATATGTCTCATTCAGGCACCCTTGTTTGTAAGAAGTGTCCCCCCCCATCCCCAGACAGGTATTTACTGCCATTAATTGCTTCCCCTATCCCTCCCACACCCCCATCGTTTCCCACCACTGTCATTTTCTTGTGGTAATATGTTGGGTGATCAAGGTCTACTATATGAGTGAGAACATGTGATACTCAGTTTTTTGTTTCTGTGAGAGGTCACTTAGTATTATAGACTCTAGTTCCATCCAGGTTGCTGCGAAATTCATGATTTCATTCTTTCTTATGGCTGCGTAGT
>CAUYQG010116247.1:0-13111 GCA_963574415.1 Tarsius wallacei | reverse complement strand
ACTTTGTTAAGCCTTTGCTTATCTCAATGACCATGGTGGCTTTTTTAGCTTTTGCAACGGCAAAGCAAGCAATAAACCCCTCCTGAACATTCCTTTGTTTAGATTATGGTAGACTTGGTGGCGCCAGCCACCCTCCTAGTGGGCTCTGTGTTAGCTTATCTGGCATTCCATTCTGCCCGTTTAGCCATTACCTGCCCATGACAGGCAAGATTAAGCCCGCGAAAAATCATACACAAACCAGCCAATCAGTATGTCTGTAACCATGTATATGCAATTCTATCCAATCCTGTGTGAACAAGTTTGTAAAGCCACCCCACTCCCTCAGAATTATGTATAAAAGGTGAGTGTTAACCTGAGTCGGGGCTCGCTTGTTCCTGAACCGCTGCGTCAGTTTCAAACGTGAGCCCAGACTCCAGCCTGAATAAAAACCCTCATGTGCTTACATCGGAGCTGGCTCTTTGATGGTTTCTCAGACTTAGAACTTTGGGTTTAACAACTTCTAGGTAAATGCCCACAAGAATTGGAAGCAGGGATTCTGAACGATATTTGTGTTCCCATGGTCATCACAGCGTTATTCATAATAGCCAAAAGGTACAAAGGGATGAATAGATAAACAAAATGTGGTATATAGATAAAATGAAATATTACTCAGCCTTAAAAGGAGGGAAATTATGACATGTGCTACAACATGGATGAAACTTGAAGACATTCTAAAACATGCCAAATGAAAGAAGATAGTCACAAAAAGACAAACACTGCATGATTCCAGTTATATGAGGTACCAGGAATGGTCAAATTCATAGAGACAGAAAGTAGAACAGTGGTTGCCAGGGCACATGGGGGAAAAAAATAACGAAGAGATATTGTTTAATGAGTACAGTTTTAGTTTTTTGGTTTTTTTGAGTTGGAGTCTCACTCTGTTGCCCAGACTGGAGTGCAATGGCACACTGACAGTCACCCCAGGGTCGACCTGCTGGGCTCCAGCAATCCTTTCGCCTCATCCTTCCAAGTAGCTGGAACTACAGGCATGCGCTATCACACCCGGCTCATTTTATGATTTACTATATAGATGAGGCCTCGCCAAGTTGCCCAGGCTGTTCTCAAACTCATGGGCTGAGACAAACTTCCCAAACTGCTGAAATTACAGGCTTGAGCACCCGCTCCCGGTTTCAGTTTGTTTTATAAAATGAAAAGAGTTCGGGAGATGGATGGTAAGGATGATTGTGTAACATTATGACAAATTTAGTTCCTTGAAACTGTCCACTTAAAAATGATTATAATGGTAAATTTTATGTTATTTGTATTTTGCCACAATTAAAAAAAGTTCTAGATCAATAGGCAAACTAAACAAAGACTTGGAGCACCAGTAACAGGTTTGGGGAAAAAATTTGATATTTCTGTAAGAGCATCACGGGAAAAATATGATCTTCAATGGACTTTGTTGCATGTCCTTTAAGATATAGATCTGTTTTTATTTTGAACTGCTTGGCAGTGAGAGAAGGGATGTCATAATAGTTTTATGACTTTGGGGGCTCTACATGGGGTTGCCAGATTAAGTAAATAATAAACACAAGATGTTGTGCAATATTTAGGATAGGCTTATTACTAAAAATTTGTTCACTGTTTATCTGAAATTGAGGTTTAACAGGGTCTTGTGTTCTATCTGACAAGCCCACTCCAAGGGCCTGAATCCAGACTTGCTGAGAGAGATTAAGGGACCAGCATGAGGCCTTGCAAATGAGAATCAGAGATGGTGTCTGACCTAGAGCCTGACCTGGGAGCCAGGGATCACATTCACGGGAGAAATCAAAACCCCGTGTGTTCTCTGAAAGGTCAAGGTGGGAAGTAGAATTTCTTTTAAAGGGATCTTTTCATAGAGGCCTTGTAAGCAGTTATAACCATGAAGAGCCCCAATTTTATCTCTATTAGTGGGGGGCGTGGAGGGAGTGTGAAGTCAAAGGCCACTCTACAGAGTCTGTTCTCTGTCTTGGTTTTTGTCACTTCCTCACCCAATATGGTGGACCAAGATCTAGGATGCCTGAGTCCTCTTCTCCAGCCATAGCTCCCACAGAGGCATGCACAGAAAGGCTACCTGCAGTATGGCAAACAATCCCTTGTGCATGTGCACTGCCGCTCTGACAGCAAGTGTTCCTTCCAGATTCAGCTGTCCAGGTGAGATGCCTTTAGGGGTCTGCATTCCTCACACCACCAGGTGCGACTCCAACAGTCAGTGCTTTCACACTGGCTGCCTTTCTCTAAGAAATATCTTTATGCTGGTATTTAATTGGGAAGGAATTACAAATGTCAAATCGATTTACCAAGAGATGTAGATTGTCACAAGGATTCAGAAACATAATCGAGGCACAGAAGATAGGGACCAGGAACACCGCTGCCTTCTTTGTTTTTATCAAATAAAAAGCTCTCACAAACATAGATACTGAATCTGTCCTTTTTCATATTGGAAAAGTAGGCCATTGCTAAGACAGGAGAGACCTCTCTTCAAGTAAACCTTTGAAAAATGGAAACGTTTTTCTAAGGCTTACAGGACCGCAGCTATTGTGACCCCAGCCGTGGCCACAGAGCAGAACTAAAATGAATTTGGAGGGGACCTAATGCAACTTCAGAATTCTGGGTTTGCAGACGCTTAGCCCATTCAGAGAATACTCTGTCCGGTTTTTAAACCTTCCTTCTTTTCAAATTACACACAATCTCCAAGAAAAAGTAGCTGATCAAGGCAGGCTGTTTCATTCCAAGTGAAAATAAAGGCAGTGTTAACTTGTAGTGACTCCATCTCTCTCTTTTTTTTTTTTTTGAGTTGAAGTCTCACTCTGTCTTCCAGGCTACAGTGCAGAGACACAATCATATCTTACTGCAGCCTTGATCCCTTGAGCCTAGGTGATCCTTCCACCTAAGACTCCTGAGTAGCTGGGACTACAGGCATGTGACACCATGCCCAAGTATTTTTAATTAAAAAAAATCTTTTTTTTGAGTTGGCGTCTCACTCTGTCACCCAGACTGGAGTGCA
The DNA here is from genome assembly GCA_963574415.1 of Tarsius wallacei. Taxonomy (NCBI): domain Eukaryota; kingdom Metazoa; phylum Chordata; class Mammalia; order Primates; family Tarsiidae; genus Tarsius; species Tarsius wallacei. The sequence continues at coordinate 10,086 of CAUYQG010116247.1, read as the reverse complement.
GTGGCCGCTCCCGGCCACCACAGCCTCGACCTGCTGGGCTCCGGCAATCCTTCCGCCTCAGACTTCCAAGTAGCTGGAACTACAGGCGCGCGCTACCACACCCGGCTAATTTTTGATTGATTGTAGAGATGAGGTCTTGCCAAGTTGCCCGGGCGAGTCTCAAACCTGAGGGCTCAGGCAATCCACTCACCTCAGCCTCCCAAAGCGCGGATTACAGGCTGAGCCACCGAGCCCGGCCAATTTTTTTTTTTAGAGACAAGGTCTCACCATGTTGCCCAGACTGGTCTTGAACTCCTGGGCTCAAGCAGTCCTCTCATCTTGGCCTCCCAAAGTGCTAGGATTACAAGCATGAGCCACCACTCCCAGTCGACTCCATTTTTGTGTGTGTCTGTCCTGCAAAATGTGCTGTCCAGACAGAAAAGGACACTGCAGCAAAAGATTTCACCTTCTTCCTTTCTTCCTGTGATTCACTGGAGCCTCTTTAAAGGCTGACAAATAGCTGGTGTCCTCTTCTGGAATCAGCCAATGATATTGTCTGTTGCACAAATCAGAATTCACATTTTTCATAGAGAAATGAAAGTATTCATACTTTGCTCTAATCTATTATAATCTGTGGTGACACTTTATTTTTTTAAAGTTCAAAATGAAAAACATAAAATACTGTCAAGTATTCAACAGAACATTCAATGTTTACAAAGATTCATTTTAAAATAACTTTAAAAAAAAGAGAGCCAATGACTTCAATGTACATTTTAGACCATTTAATGGAGGTATTTGTTGTACATGTGGTTTTAGTTGAACAGAAACACAACATCTGTCTCTGGAAACACTTAACCTGAGTTGGAAACGAAATCTGAACTGAAGAGATTTTAATTCACAAATATATTTCTCCTCAACATGTTAGCGATTTTGCCTGAAGTTTAGGACTCGGTCCCAGGGCAGGAATGAGGGAAAACTCCTTGTAGTTCAAACGCTCTGCTGAAGTCAAAGGACTGCACCTGTGGGCCCTTAGTCAGTGTGAATCTTCTCAAACATCCCCGGAATGAGGTCCGGCTACTCAGGCAGTTTTGCTTCACCTCCACTGTTCAGGGAAGAAGAGGATACATCTTGCTTAATTTTGTTGAAATGAGAACAGTAACATACTAGGAACAAAAATAATCTCAACTGGGCTCTCTGTCAAAATTAGAAGAACATATCCCACAAAATGGCTTTAGTGACTAGCAGAATTCACAGAAAACTTTCCATATGTAATGGTTGTTGTTGTTGTTGTTGTTTATTGGAATTGGAGTCTCACTCCATCCATCATCCAGGCTGGAGTGCAGTAGCATGCTCATGACCAGCCCAGCATTGACCTGCTGGGCTCTGGCAATCCTTCTGCCTCAGCCTTCCAAGTAGCCAGAACTACAGGTGTGTGCTACCATGCCTGGCTAATTTTATGATTTATTGCAAAGATGAGATCTGGTTAAGTTGCCCAGACTGTGCTCGAATCCATGGGCTCAGGTAATCCCCTCCCCCCAGCTTCCCAAATTGCTGGGATTACAGGCTTGAGCCACTGTGCCCGGCCTGTAATGATTTTAATAATTTCAAGGTAGAGGTGTGACTTGAAAAGTCATACAGTAGGTTTTTTTTTTATTTGCAACAATTCCTCGGAACACCTGAAATGCATAATTCTAACCAGAATCAACAGGAGAGGATAAGTCACAAGTTTGTTCCCTAAAATGTTTACCCAGCCCTAAAGTGAGTCTCTCCTCTGGGGGTCATCTAAGATGATTCACTGCAGTAAAGCCATCCAGCTTGCTTAATTTTTAAAAAAGTATTTATTTATTTATTCATTTATTTATTTTGAGTTGGAGTCTCACTCCATTGCCCAGGCTAGAGTGGAGTGGCTTGCTCATAGCCACGCCAGTGTCTACCCACTGGGCTCCAGCGATCCTTCCACCTCAGCCTTTTAAGTAGCTGGAACTACAGGCACGCGCTACCATGCCTGGCTAATTTTTTTACTTATTGTAGAGACGAGCTTCGTCAAGTTGCCCGGACTGATCTTGAACCCGTGGGTTCAGGCAATCCATTCGCCTTGGCCTCCCAAAGTGCTGGGATTACAGGCTGAGCCATCGAGCCCAGTCTTTTTAGAATTTTTTTTTTAGAGATAGGATCTTGCTCTGTCACCCAGACTATAGTGTTGTGATCATAGCTCACTTTAGCCTTGGACCCTGGGCTCAAATGATCCTCCTACCTCAGCTTCCCCATTAGCTGTGACTGCAAGTGTGCACCTCCATGCCCAGTTAATTTTAAATTTTTTTGTAGCGAAAGGTTCTCATGCTGTTTCCCAGGCTGGTCTCAAACTCCTGGTCTGAAGAAATTCTCCTGCCTGGGCCTCCAAAAGCACTGAGATTATAGATGTGAGATGCTGAAGTCACTCAGAGTACTTTATATCAGATCCAATGTCCTCACAGTCTCACCTAATGATTAACTTGTGTGTGTACAGTATTTTATATTTTCCAAGAATTCCTAGGTATTTGAAATACGAGGGGACCCCCTCAATAAAAAACATAATTGTTTTTTGAAGGGCAAGCCCCTTGTCGTACAGGCTTTCTCTGCTAGGTATGTAGGAATCCATTGGCATCAGTGTATCAGCTAGCATTGTGAGATGTTGTGTTCAGCTTCAGTGAATTTTGGGGGGATTCTTCCAGTATGTTTGCCCATTTCATGATGGGTGATTTAGGAGTGCACTAGCCCACACTCTGCTGAGTATTCAGCAGTTTTTGACTGAAAATGGCATGATTCCCATGCCCCACCGTCCCTATTTAACTGATCTCACCCACTTTTTTGTTTCCCGCATGAAAAAAGTCCTCAAAGGGAAATGTTTTGCTAATGTGGAAGAGGTGAAACAAAAAACAGCAGAAGCCCTAAAAGGCGTCAAAATTGATGAGTTCAAAAACTGTTCTCAGTAGTGGAAAAAGCATCTCGATAGGTGTATTGCATCAGAGAGTACTTTGAAGATGACAAATGTTTGAACACATAAGAGCAAATACACAATTTTTATAAAACAAATTCCAGTGTTTTTTTGGTCCCCCTTGTAGCTTTTCTAAAATGGTCAAGGATTTGTCACCCACACCATGTTTCTTTCTCAATCCCTATTCTATATCCACGTGAACTAAGCCTTTCCCCAGGGACAGTGTCCCTGACAAGTGGACGAGCACCGCGGATATCCATACGTACCAGGATAGCCACCCACATAAATGGGATTGTTGGTATCTGCCGAGGTGGACTGGGTGTGTGGGCTTTCGGCTGCAACCGCATTCCCATCGACAATCAGAACAACACGGTGCTTGCTTTTGTTCGCTTGAAGCGTGTGCCACCTCCCATCACAGAGTGTAGTGGCAGCTCTGGGCTCATATGTGGCGGTGATCCTACCAGCACCATTGTTGACATGAAACAAGAGCTAAACAAAGCAAACATCCTGGTGAGTTTATCCATATTTGAGGAACACAGTCCATGTATTGGTATAATGCTCTTGGAGTGGATAAAATCACAGCATACTGGCCGTGAAAAACGAACAATCGTTTTTCAAAAATAGCCTTTTAAAGGATACTGATGTTCTACTAGTCTCCAAATTTCAGAAAGGGCAAATGGCCCCCTCCATGACAACAAGACTGAGTCACCTGCACCTTAAATTGGTGCCTCCTTTTCGGGGCATTTCCGGACGTTTCAGGATTTGATAAGCTTACTGAAGATGTCGGGTCATACCCATTGATAGCACCTATGAGGGAATATTCACTACTCCCTTCTGACAGATGGTGAATGCTCTTCCACAGTGAGTGGGAACAAAACAATCTAAAATTTGCAAAAGATGGAAAGTGTTACGGGCTAAACAGCATAGCCCCAAAATTCACAGTCTGAAATCCTCACCCTAGTACCTCAGAATGTGACTGTATTGGGAGACACAGCCTTTCAAGAGGCCATCAAGTTAAAAAAAAAAGGTCACTATAGTGGCCCTGATCCAGGCTGACCATGTCCTTATAAGAAGAAGAGATTAGGGCACAGACTTGCACAGAGGGAAGTCCCTTTGAGGACACAAGGAGTCCGTGGCCACCTGCAAACCAAAGAGAGGCCTCAGAGGAAACCAACCCTGCTGACACCTTGATCTCAGACTTCTAGTCTCCAGAACTGTGAGAAAATAAATGTTTATTGTTTAAGCCACCCAGTCTGTGGCACTTTGTTCTGGCAGCCCGAGCAGACTAAGACTGGAGGAAAGAATTTCAAGTGTACTGTTGGAAGATTCTTATGCTATATATGAAACTGCTCAGTGTTATTTCAATGGGGACTGTGACAAATTAAAGAGGTATATTATAAACCCTTGAGAAACCACTAGAAAATGTTTTAAAAAAACAATATAAGTCAATAAGAACAGAGGTAAAATGTAGCAGCAAATTATATTTTTGCAGGTATCACACTTCTGATGACATTTTTCAGATGTCACACAAAAATGTGCAAATAGATACATTTTTCAAAATTCTTTTAACGTATAGATGAGAAAAAAAATTGGCTGCAAGTCAGCCTCGAGAGGCAGCAGCACGACATGACTTGGAGGCAGTTGTGTTTCAACATGAAGAGAAGAGGTGAAAGGTGAGAGGGCAGACACCACCTTCTAAGGTCCTCCTCACTCCCATTCTGGGATGTCCTAGGGATCAAAATTGCACGGGACTAAGTAGGAAAATACTAGAAACAACTGGGTAAGTCTTGTGGAATCTAGAACATAGAAACATGTTCCGCGCCTTCCAGGAGGTGGTAAGCTCTGGACAATCAAGTATCTTACTGTTGTAACAACAGGAGTTCACCTCAGGGCAGTAGAAACGTTGGCAAAATACAGTGAGGTAGAGAGAGGACCAGAGAGGCCACCATCCCTGACTCCCCATGGCCTGTGTGTGGCATGGCAGAAATCCCCAAGTCCTCATAGTGGAAAGGGGTTGAAGATGAAGAGGCGTCAGTACCCATGCCACAAGGGACGCTGGCCAGATGCTCCAGGAACTTTCCCCAAGCAGCGGCAATGCTGACATCCCAGACCAACCCCTTACAACCAACCACGTATGCAGAGGACAGAGGCTGCCCTGAAGACCAGGAGAGGGAGAGTTGGGAGACACTCTGGAACAGGTGGTTTTCAAGCAAAAGAGACCAAAGGGCTGAACATGGCTGGGTTCATAATGTTCCCAACATGAAAGGGTGAAAAACAAGGGTAGAAGAGTCATAGAAAAAAATTGCAATTTTTTCTTTAAAAAACAAATTCAAACATGGCACCTCCAACCCATGGAGCAATACTCCACAATAAAAAGGAGTGAATTGTGGATACACACAACCACCTGGATGAGTGATAGAGAGACGGAGTTAGAGAGTTAGATGCAGTTAGAGAGATGGAGACCAGATTAATGGATAACTGGTGCACTGGACGGGCTCTGCAAATTGCACATGGATTTGACGCTGTCCTTTGGTTACCACTGGGAAGCCTTGGTAAGGCATGCATGGGGCCATCCCTTTACAATTCACCGTAACTTCCTATGACACTATAGTGACTTCCAAATAACATGTTTAGAAAGTGCTAGAAGGAATAGAAGGAATAGGGCATCAAGTCAGCAGATTATGCTCAGATAGTCAGTGAAAAAAGTTCTTTGTTTTGTCGTTGCAGTTTTGCTGAAAGTTTAATTTCAAATATATAAAGATGTCATTTTTTTTAAACTTAAAAAAAATAAAAACTTTAAAAAATTAAAAATAAAGAAAAGAGCTTTTAAGAAATATCCATTTTTAACGGACCTTTTCCTGACTCCACTAAAGTGAATCATTGGAAGTTTGGATCTAGGTGTTTCTCCCGTTTCTCAATTGCTCTGTCTCTGACCCTGGAGGGAGGAGGCGCATTGGAACACAGCACCTACCTTGCCGTTTACAATCTCTAGTCCAATGGCGTCCACTTTGGCACTGCTGATCCCCAGGAGGACGCCGTTCTTTGAGGAGGTACGAAACTCCAGTGTGATGTTTACATCGGACCGGACTTTGTAGCCTTCTTTGACTGAAACACACAAGGACAGCCCAGAGTCAGGGGTGAGCACTGCTGGGCTCAGGCTCAGAGAGGCGCGGGCTAGGATGGCTGGCTGCGCATTTGGGCTCCTGGTTGGGACTTAGGGGACCCGGCTCTAGCTTTTCTTGTGGGATCCAGCTCCATCCCCACCAGTGGGTCATTCCTGCCCTCTGAGCCTCAGCTTCTACATCTGTAAGATGAAATGAGGCTTTTATTTATTTATTTATTTATTTATTTGAGTTGGAGTCTCACTCTGTTTGGATTTTTTTTCTTGAGTCGGAGTCTCACTCTGTCACCTAGGCTGGAGAGCAGTGACACAATCATGGCTCACCCGGTCTTGACCTCTTAGGTTCAGGCAATCCTTCTGCTTCAGTCTCCTGAGTATCTGGGACTACAAGCTACCACGACCACCACGCCCAGCTAATATATATATTTTTTTAATTTTAGAGACTAGGTCTTAACAAGTTGCCCAGACTGGTCTCGAACCCCTGGACTCAGTCAATCCTCTCACCTCCACCTTCCAAAGTGCTGGAATTACAGGCGTGAACCACGGTGCCTGGTGAAGTGGGACTTTAAAAAAAGGCACGTGTTGTCTGGGCTCGGTGGTTCAGCCTGTAATCCCAGCACTTTGGGAGGCTGAGGTGAGTGGACTGCCTGAGCCCGCGGGTTCAAAACCAGCCTGGGCAACTTGATGAGACCTCGTCTCTACAATAAATAAAAAATTAGCTGGGCGTGGTAGTGTGCGCCTGTAGTTCTGGCTACTTGGAAGTCTGAGGCGGAAGGATTGCCGCAGCCCACCAGGTCCACGGTGGAGTGGCCGTGAGTGTGGGGGCGAAAGAGTGAGAGACCAACTCAAAAAAAAAAAAGATGTGCAATTGGCTGGGATAAGCCAGACCAGAGCAGAGGCAGGCACTTCCTTCAACTGCAGGCCAAGAAGGCATTTGGGCACCCCACTGCCCTGTGGACATGTCCCTCCTGTAGCACTCTTTCCTGTGGGCTGTTGGGATTTGACCCTGTAATCCCTTTATCTTCGTCCAGGAATATTTTTTCAGTAGCCATGTATTAGGCCTATCATCATTTACTGAGTGTATCAGAGTCTACACCAGATCTTTTTAAAAGTGGAGAAAAAATGGAATGATTTTTAAAATTCAAGTGATAAAAAAAGTTGAGAAGCCAAGTTGGGGATATTGTTGATAGCAGGCAGCTGGTGTTGCCAGAGGGGGGACTGGGGTGTGGGTGCTTCCCAAGGGAGCTGAGACCACGGAGGGGGAGGGGGCTGCCCAGCAGGACTGGATCCTGAGCCTCCCAGGCAGGTGACAGGAAGCACAGAGTGAGGGAGAGACAGTCTGCTTGCCACCACCTTCCCCTCATATCTTCTGCGGAGCCCTCTGCTTTGAGATTTTTTAAATTCGAAGGCCTTTAGTAACTTGGATAGTGAGTGTGTGCTTTACATGAATTTGGGGAAGAATACAAAAGAAACCAGCACCCCATGTTTAGCTTCTGTGAGAGTCACACCACTCCTGGTGGGAGAAAGACCGTCTCCCGCCGTCTGGGTGCACAAGACGACACTTTTACATGAAGAGTCAAGAGATTAGGAATAACTGGAACAGGAACTCAATGTGACCTTCTTGCAGCCTTGTCCAGTGGGGTCCTGTCTTATCATATACTTCTTGGATCCATGTTGTCTTAGAGTACAGGCTAAACCCAAAGATTGCTTATGAGACTACCAATAATACATACCAAGAGCGGCGTATCCACTCCCATCAAAGAAAGTTCCTTCCTGGGCCACTGCATAGCACCTGTTCACTGCGAAGGCGGACACCGGGCTGTCCTTGTCCAGCTGTTTGCTGTTAACTGTCACATCCCCGATGCAGGCAGGGATGCTGTGGGTGATCTAGACCAAATGACACACGAGAGAAGATGGAGTGATTATGAGAAGGGCCAGGACACATCTCTCATACTTCATCAAATTTGTCTCAAAAACACACATTGAAATGTTATCTTTTGTTTTTTAACATTTAATTTCCACAGTACTTTGCGTGGATGTCTAACTTAAAGCTACCATTTGGGTATTTTGGCTCGTGATATAGTAGACGTGTCTTCTATTATTTTAATGAAATATCACGGAAATCTAGAATGCATAGTTTACTAATTTGCAAATACAAATCTGCTAGGCTTTTCTGAATTGTGCTGGGGCCAAGTGGCTGCAGAAAGAGAAATGTTCATTAGCTCGTTGGCTGGAAAGGCTGGTCGTGCACTAAGGGAATGCCCTAACACATGATCTACAGGAATGTTTCCAAAGGTCTGCATCTTACAGGCAGGCTCAGTTAAAACAAGAGAATTTAAACATATAAAGGTGAAGAACTGTGCCCTACGAAATAAACATAACAACAACAAAGGTGAAACACTGGTACGGAAATGGTTGCTTACATTCCCAATGTTCCTGGCTCTGTAGTCGGAAGGCAGGCCTCCCAGATACAACTTCCCCTCCACATCCAGCGTGGTGCTGTCTCCCTCCATGGGCACCGTGGGCGACTCTTGGCCGTCAACAGTCATGAAGCCTTTTCTTTTAAAGTACTCTGTCTTGACCTGTATCGAGATGAAAACATCCACAATTTTTAAGGCATCTGGGAAGACTTTAACAGATATATGCTTGCAACATCTGTTTATGATAGCTGTCATAGCCTGAATGCAATCCTGAAGGATGGCTCAGATTTTGATGAGAAGCAACCAAGTCTAACAGAAGACAGGAAGCAGGCATAGGAAAAGCACACTGCAGACCAGAAATGGTCCCAGCATCCTGGTTATCAGAAAGCAAAGGCAGCCTGTAATCCCAGCACTTTGGGAGACTGAGGCGAATGGATTGTCTGATCCTGCGGGTTCAAGACCAGCCCAGGCAATTTGGCGAGACTTCGTCTCTACAGTAAAATAAAAAATTAGCCGGGCGTGGTAGTGCGCGCCTGTAGTTCTGGCTACTTGAAGGCTGAGGCAGAAGGATCACCGAAGCGGAGCGCAGTGGGTCAACGCTGGGGTGGCGGGGAGCGTGCCACTGCACTCTAGCCTGGGTGACAGAGTAAGACTCCAACTCAAAAAAAAAAAAAAGAAAGCAAACACCATAATGGGAGCTTGGGTGGGCTTTATTTACTCCTCACCAAGTTGAGAATATTTCTGGGAACTTTCATTCATCCCACCAGTGTTTGCTGAATGTCTGGCACTGAGCAAGGCCCTAGGGCTATTTCAGAAGCAGAAAAGATTCCTGCCTTCAAAGGGCTTGCATTCTCTGGGAAGATACTAGATACATGGCAAGCTAGATCAAAGGGAATAACTTGCCTTCGATGAAATGGAGTGAACACCAGTGACAGATGGACTAAAACTTGAAACCAGGGATTGCAAGCCTCCTGAGGACGTACCGTGTGCCATTTGCCGTCACTCAGCAGTGCAGGGTGAGTGACCTTTGTCCTGCCTTTACCAAGGTCAAACATGAAGTGGAGGTGGCCCCCGTGGAGCTGCAGCGTGGCGTAATCGACTTGGTTCTGATGAGCCATGTAGTAAATCAGACCACTGGAGGCAAACGTGCGGATGCTTAGCTGGACTGAGAGCCTGGAGTAAAAAAAAGCTCGGTGTCAGGAAGAAGCTTTGATTTTGCGTGTTTAAGCTAACCTCAAAGACGGAACTCGATAATTGTTCAGTGTTTATACTGAACATCTCAGGAAAGCATATCATTCATTCCTTCATGCATCCATTTGTTTAAGGAATGGTTGCTGCTTACCTCTGTCTACCAGGAATTGTTCTAGGATGAAAATAAAACAGCGAATAAAGAGGAAGATCCCGTCGGGCTCGGTGGCTCGCCTGTAATCCCGCACCTTTGGAAGGCTGAGGTGAGTGGATTGCCTGAGCCCGCAGGTTCGAGACCCGCCTGGGCAAGCGAGACCTCATCTCTACAATAAATCAAAAAATCAGCCGGGCGTGGTAGCGCGCGCCTGTAGTTCCAGCTACTTGGAAGGCTGAGGCAGAAGGAT
>CAUYQG010116244.1:0-23186 GCA_963574415.1 Tarsius wallacei | reverse complement strand
AGCACGCTACCATGCCTGGCTTAGTGGGGTTTTTTTGATAAAGAAAGAAGGTCTTGGGAGTCTGAACCTCTTCTGATTTGGGGGCTGCCCGATATTTATAAAAAATAAGAATAGATAACCGGGCTCGGTGGCTCAGCCTGTAATCCCAGCGCTTTGGGAGGCTGAGGTGAGTGGATTGCCTGAGTCTGTGAACGTGCCACTGCCCTCCAGCCTGAGCGAAGAGTGAGACTCCAAATCAAAAAACAAACAAACAAACAAAAAACCACACATACCTTATAAAGCACACAGTATTGGCCAGGAGCTGTGGCTCACGTCTATAATCCCAGCACTTTGGGAGGCTGAGGCAGACGGATTGCTTAAGCCCAAGAAGGAGTTCAAGACCAGCCTGGGCAACATAGTGAAACCCTGTCTCTACAACAAATAAAAAAACTAGCCAGGCATGATGGCATGCACCTATTGTCATATGCTGAGGTGGGAATGCTGAAGTGAAAGGATCACCTAAGCCCAGGAGGTTGAGGCTGCCGTGAGCAGTGATTGTCATGATCATGCCACTGTACTCCAGCTTGGGTGACAGAGTGAGAACCGGACTCAAAAGAATAAACAAATAAATAGTACAGTATTACTATCCCCATTTTGCAATGAGGAAAACTACAAAAGAAAGGTTAAGTAACTTGCCTAGAGTTACACAGCTGGTAAGCTAGAATAGAAACCCACAGATCTTTCTCTAGGTACTTGACTCTCATTTAATCCTTATTTCATTTAATGAGGAATGTAAGACTAAAAGGCAGATACTGTTTTATCAAAAACACCCATAGTGAAGCCGGGTACAGTGACACATGCCTGTAGTCCAAGCTACATGGGAGGCTAAGGTGGGAGGAAGGATGACTTGAGTACAGGAGTTCAAGGCCAGCCTGGTGAGACCTCATCTCTTTTTTTTTTTTGAGTTGAAGTCTCACTCTGTCGCCCAGACTGAAGTGCAGTGGCTCACTCCCAGTCATCGCAGCCTTGACCTGCTGGGCTCCGACGATCCTTCCACCTCAGCCTTCCAAGTAGCTGGAACTACAGGTGCGCGCTACCACGACCAGTTAATTTTTGATTTATTGTAGAGATGAGATCTTGCCAAGCTGCCTGGCTGGGTCTTGAACCTGTGGCTCAGGCAATCCACTCACCTCGGCCTCCCAAAGCATGGGATTACAGGCTGAGCCACCGAGCCCGGCCTGAGACCTCATCTCTTAAAACAAAACAAAAACAAAAACAAAAGCACCCATAAGTGAAAGAAGCAAGACCTGGCTCCAAATACCAAGTTGTTTTTACTCTACCAAGCCCTTCACCCTCTCAGCAATGGCATCGATGCTCTGCTCCGGCTAGCCCTTCTAGACAGATTACTGCTGAAACTCCACCTGGATCCAGGTCCTCAGCCCCAGATTCACAATTCCAGCATCTTGCCGGCCAGCTCCACTCACGGGTCCCAGAGGCCCTTCAAATTCAACTTAACTTCCAGTAAACTTCTTTTACTGTTTCTGCTAATGACACCAACACCCACTGAGGCTGATGAGTCATTTTAAACTCTGCCCTTTCTCCCCTGCTTTAACCCATCACCAGTCACACATCCATAATCTTGACTTCATTCAATACCATCTTTCTCATATGCTCCTCTTCCCCAGGGTTCCAGTTCCCGCCAGCATCCACCAAACTGCTCATGATAAAAGTCAGAATTGTACCCCACAACTTTTTTTTTTTTTGAGTTGGAGTCTCACTCTGTTGCCCAGGCTGGAATGCAGTGACACACTCACGGCCACCCCAGCAAAGACATACTGGGCTCCAGCGATCCTTCCGCCTCAGCCTTCTAAGTAGCCAGAACTACCAGCACGTGCTACCATGCCCAGCTATTTTTTTATTTATTGTAGAGATGAGGTCTCATCCATTGCCCAGGCTGGTCTGGAACTTGTAGGCTCAGGCGATTTACTTGCCTCAGTCTCCCAAAGTGCTGGGATTACAGGGGGAGCCACTCAGCCCAGCCACCCCACATCGTTAAAGTTAAAAAAAAAAAATTGTAAATCACACTTAGATACTGTCTTATACCCATTTTGATTGGCATTTTTTTTTTTTTTTTTTGGCAGTCAGGATCTCACTCCATTGTCCAGGCTGCAGTACAGTGGCAGGATCACAATTCACCACAGTCTTGACCTCCCGGGCTCAGGGGATCATTCCTCCTCAGCCTCCTAAGTAGCTGGGACTACAGGAACATGCTACCACACCAAGCTAATTAGTTTTTTTGTAGAGACTAGGGTGCACTATATTGCCTAGGCTGGTCTCCAATGCCTGGATTCAAACAATCGTCTTTTCTCAGCCTCCTAAAGTGCTGGGATTACAGGCATGAGCCATTGCACCCAGCCCTGACTGGCAAAAGTCTTAAAGTCTAATAAGTCTAATTGATGATGAGGTTATACTCAAGGTATCTTTCCTTTTTTTCCTTTTTTTAAAGAAGGTGTCTTACTCTGTTGCACAGGCTGGAGTGCAGTGGCATCATCGTAGCTCACTGCTGCCTTGAATTTCTGGGCTCAAGCGATCTTTTTGCCTTAGTCTCCCAAGTAGCTGGGACTACAGACGTGAGCCATCACCCCCACCTTCAGGTATCTCTCATATATCACCAGAGGGAGTATTCATTTGTTCAGCCACATTGAAAAGCAACTTGGAAGCCGGGCTCGGTGGCTCAGCCTGTAATCCCGTGCCTTGGGAGGCTGAGGTGAGTGGATTGATTGCCTGAGCCGGCGGGTTCGAGATCCACCTGGGCAACTTGGCGAGACCTCATCTCTACAATAAATCAAAAAATTAGCCGGGTGTGGTAGCGCGCACCTGTAATTCCGGCTACTCGGAAGGCTGAGGCAGAAGGATCGCCGGAGCCCAGCAGGTCGAGGCTGCGGTGGGGGCAACAGAGTGAGACTCCAACTCAAAAAAAAAAAAGAAAAAAAAAAAGAAAAGCAACTTGGCATTTAATATTCAAATGCCCTACAATCCAGCAATTCCACTCCTAGAGATATGGCCAAAAAAAATTCTTGTACATATGCACTAAGAGACCTGCCCAAGATTATTCATAGTAAAACTGATTCTAGCTGGGTATGATGGCTCACAACTATAATTCCAACACTTTGGGAGGTAGAGGTGAGAGATGACCTGAACTCGGGTTTGAGACCAACCTGAGCAACATGGCGAGACCTTGTCTCTACAATAAATCAAAAAATCAGCCAAGCATGGTGGCACATGACTGTGGTTCTAGCGACTTGGATGGCTGAGGCAGAAGGATCAACTGAATCCAACAGGTTGAAGCTGGGGTGGCCCTGAGCATGCCACTGCACTCCAGCGTGGGCAACAGAGTGAGACTCCAACTCAGAAAAAAAAAACTGATTCTAACATTTAAAAACTAGATATAGGCTAGGTACAGTGGCCCACGCCTACAATCCCAGCACTTTGGGAGGCCGAGGTAAAAAGATTGCTGGAGCCCATAGGTTCGAGACCAACCTGGGCAACCTGGCGAGACCTCATCTCTAAGTCAAAAAATTAGCTGGGCGTGGTGGCACGTGCCTGTAGTTCCAGCTACTTGAAAGGCTGAAGTGGAGTGATCACCTGAAGCCAGCAGGTTGAGGCTGCGGAGGCTGTGAGCATGCCACTACACTCCAGCCTGGGCGACAGAAGACTCCAACTGAAAATAAAAAAATTCTGTCTATCAAGGCTGGGCACGGTAGCTTACAACTATAATTTCAGAGGAAGGATAGCTTGAGCCCAGGAGTTGGAGACCAGTCTAGGAAATTGAAAGACCCCATTTCTAAAAAAAATAAAAATAATAAAATTAGCCGGGTGTGGCGGCACAATGACTACAACTCAGGAGGATGAGGCAGGCAGATCCCTTAAGCACAGGAGGTGGAGGCTGCAGTGAGCTATGATCATGACATTGTACTCCAGTCTGAATGACAGTCAGAAACCCTGACTCCAAACAGAAAACTGGGCAAAAGGCTTTAACAGGAATTTCAAGCCGGGCACGGTGGCTCATGCCTGTAATCCCAGAACTTTGGGAGGCAGAGGCCAGAGGAATGCCTGAGCCCAGGACCAGCCTGGGCAACTTGGTGAGACCTCGCCTCTACAATAAATTTTTCTAAATTTAACCAGGCATGGTGGCACACACCTGTGGTTCCAGCTACTTGGAAGACTGAGGTGGAAGGTTCACTTGAGCCCAGCAGGTCGAGGCTGCGGTGGCTGTGAGCGGGCCACTGCACTCCAGCCTGGGCGACAGAGTGAGACTCCAACTCGAAAAAAAAAAAAAAAAAGGAAGGAAATAATAAACCCCACATTGAAAGTAGAGGCTAACTCTGGGAAAAGAAAGACGGAATCGGCAAAGGGCACATAAAGGCTTTAGCAGAAATGGAAAATGTTCTTTTTCTTAAACTAGGTGGCATTAATTAAATTGTGATTCCTTATACCTTACATATATTTTATAAAAATCTTTCATATCAATTCAATATTTAATAAAAACATTTTTAAAAAAGAACAGAAGGCAATGAATAAAAAGCCTGGGAATATACAAAATTAGCATCCCAGGCAAGGAAGAGAGCAGGAGTCTTGATGATGTGAACAGGAAGCTGCCTACATATAAAGTGGGGACGTAAGTTCTGGAAGAAACCAACTAGATGTGTAGAGACAGGATTCTGGGCAGGAACAAAGAGAGTGTGGTTATGTAAAAACGAACTCAGCTTGTTTCCCTCCGGTATGGAGACAGAGGTAATATAGCCACTGCAATGAGAAGTCTAGGCTGGGCTCGGTGGCTCAGCCTGTAATCCCAGCACTTTGGGAGGCTGAGGCAAGAGGATTGCCTGAGCCTGCGGGTTCGAGACCCACCCAGGCAATTTGGTGAGACCTCGTCTCTACAATAAATAAAAAAATATTAGCCAAGCATGGTAGCACGTACCTGTAGTTCCAGCTACCTGGAAGGCTGAGGCAGAAAGATCACCAGAGCCCAGCAGGTCAAGGCTGTGGTGGCTGGGAGCGTGCCACTGCCCTCCAGCCTGGGTGATAGAGTGAGACTCCAACTCAAAAAAAAAAAAGAGAAGTCTAAGGCACTTCTCTCAGGAATGGCCCCCATCAATTTCAGGAAAGATACGCAAATAGCTACTTGTGCTTTGGGAGAGGGAGGCTAAGATCACCACCCAGAGAATGGAAAGGAGAGAAGAAATGAATGCAGAGCAACACTGTTGGAAAACAGGACCAAAGATTCACACTCAATGGGGAGAAAAAAACCACATTGAAGAGCACAAGGTTGGGGGGAGGCAGAGTACATAACATCAATAAGGGTACCTGATCTCAAACTAAGTGAAGTGGGAACCAAAGGGAGGCCCAAACTTTACCTGTACGATGACCACTTGTATACTAAATCCTGAATTGTGCCCCACATCTTTAAAATTAAAAAAAAAAAAAGAGCCGGGCATGGTGGCTCACACCTGTAATCCCAACACTTTAGGAGGCAGAGGCAAGTGGATTACCTCAGCTCAGGGGTTCTAGACCAGCCTGGGCAACTTGACGAGACCTTGTCTCTACAATAAATCAAAAAAGTTAGCCGGACATGGTGGCATGCACCTATAGTTCTAGCTACTTGGAAGGCTGAGGCATGCCTTAAGCATGCCACTGTGCTCCAGCTTGGGTGACAGAACGAGATTCCTAATCAAGCAATCAATCAATCAATAGCACAAGGTTTAGAGAACTGGGACAGAGACTATGCCAGGGTTTTGCATTTGTTTACAATAGTAACACCACACACATGAAGTCATTTCTTTTTTTTTTGAGTTGGAGTCTCACTCAGTCGCCCAGACTGGAGTGCAGTGGCCGCTCCCGGCCACCACAGCCTCCACCTGCTGGGCTCTGACGATCCTTCCGCCTCAGCCTTCCGAGTAGCCAGAACTACAGGCGCGCGCTACCACGCCCGGCTAATTTTTTTGACTTATTGTAGAGAAGAGGTCTCACCAAGTTGCCCAGGCAGGTCTCGAAGCCGCGGGCTCAGGCAATCCACTCACCTCGGCCTCCCAAAGCGTGGGATTACAGGCTGAGCCACGAGCTCGACCATTTCTAATGAGTCATATTACCTCCTGTGACAGCCACTGTTGGTTGCCTCCCAAAGAGCCATTCTCTCCCTCCTTTCTTGGTAACAATCCCCATCTAGGTTGGATGTTAATGTACCAAGCCCTAGGGATCGACTCATGACTGGTGGAAGCCAGTTCCAGGAAACCTATCCCCCTCCGCTGGTGAATGGTCTGACAGCAAATGACCCAATGAGATGCAAGGGGAAGGCTGTGGGAAGTTCATGGGAAGGGTTTTCCTTATTGATAAAAAGGAGTGGGAAAGCCAGTCTGCTCCCCAGAGTTCCTGAGAACCTCCACTGCCTTTGATGTCTTTCATTCACAGCTGCCCTTCACACCTGAAGAAGCTCTGTAGTCCCAAGACCTGACTATTCCTGTTTTCTTTCCCGCCTTGCTTCCCCATCTGCATCCTCTGGTTCCAGAGACAGGGCAAGGCCAACTGGGACAGAAGACTCATCTCCTTTCAGTCTCTGGAATGGTGAGCAGGATACTGCTGTTGCTAGGTTACTCAAGCTATAGGTATAGACTTTTAACAGACTCTTATGCCACAAGACAACATGTGCCCCCAGTGACACCCCCCCTTTTTCTTCTCATTTGGACTCTTGCGACAGATTCTCTGGATCCCCTGCTTCTAAAATGCATGCCTGTTCCTATCTCTTTCATTTAATCCTTTTCTTGTTCTACCTCACTACCGCCAGAATAAGGAACCACTAGACCAAATTTGGTCTGCACAGATATTGATGTGTTGTTTGTACACATGTTATTTTAAACCTGGGAGATTGTGGGATTGGCAGTAGTGGGAATCTATGGGCAGGGGGGAAGGGAACCTCATCAACCAGGGTACCTGCATAATGAACATTTATATACCTAACCCTGGATTGTATCCCACATTTTTAAAAGAAAAAAAGAAAAAAGAAACGAAAGGAGTAAATAATTTTTTTTTAAAAAGAAAACAGTTTAGAACAAAATAAGTGATAGGTATTTCTGTTATTGTTGTTAAAATTCTGAAAGATTCATCGAAAATAAGGCTATCTGTTGCCCTACTTAACCTTCATTCACACCAAGTGTCTGGTATATTATCAAGTAGAAACACTGGTAAACTATGGAAAGAGAATAGATGGATAATGGGTCATTTGAGAGCAGATGGATGATGATTTTCACCCTTCTTTTATTCCACTCAAGGAGTGATTTGCAGACCTGTTTGAGTCACCAGGAAGCTTGTTAGAAAAGAAGTCATTATTCTTATCTTATGTATAAGAGTGTCAGAAGTTTGAGGTTATGAAGCTGCGTTGTAACAAACTCTTCTGGTGATCCTTATGTATGTTAAATATGAAGAACCTCTGCACTGTACTGTCATTTATGCTTTTGACCTACATAGTCTTTTCCCTGCCACTCATTCAAATCGCTTTGAGTAGACCCAATTTTTTCTTGGGAAGATGGTGTTCAAGCCAAATCACAGCTGAAATAACCACCCCATTCACTTACTGTTAGATGCATTCTAATCTCAGGGTATTTATTCAGAGCTCTGCTCTTCTGAGATTACTCACCACAATGTTCACCCCTATAGAAGGAGGACTTCTCCTAAGACCAGACAATTGGGAAATTCACGGGCTATTCCCTAAGGAATCCCTATTGTATGGGAACCAGGTTTCGAAGGAGTTGGAGTCTTCTTGTTTCTTGAAATGTATCATTTTTTTCCTTTTATTCTCTTAGAGTTAGGGGGACAGAAATATCAATGATCTCTTGGTGAAGAACAGAAAGAAAGAAATAAGAAACAATGAGACATGGTCCTTGGTGTGCAGGAAGCTCATGTTCAACTGATTGATTAAAAAGATACATTTTTATGGTAATAATAATAACATCGGTATTTCTAAGTGCCAGGCTCCCATATGTAAACTCTTGACTACTCCAACTCTATAACACTGGCACTATCACCAGCTCCATTTTGTAAATAAGAAATGTGAGGTTGAAATGACTTTCTCAAAGTCATTCAATAAATTACCAGGAAAACCAAGATTTCATCCTGTATATTCTGACTCTAGGACTCACAATTCTAGGTACAATGCTTGAGTGTCTCAAGAAAAAATTCCTGGGTACCTATCTCTCGCCTTATTTATAAAGTGACACAGTGAGTGGCATCAGCAAATAGTTCAGAATAAAGAATTTCAAGTCTGGTTGTCTTCTATACCTTTGAGTTAAAGAGGTAAAATAATAAAAATAGGATGAGTTTTCTTTATGTTTTTGATTTCTCCTTTATATATATATAACTCTGAGGTGTATGTAATAATTTAACATGTTTATATAATTTGTAAAGATCAAATTGATGTATGTGGGATATTCATCACTGTAAAAATTTGTCTTTTCTTTATATGAGAAACATTTGAATTGTTTTCTTCTAGTTATTTTGAAATATACAATCGATTATTCACAATAAGTGTTCTACAGTCTGTAATCTTGTTCAACAGTTTTATAGTTTAGATATAGAATTGGGCCAAATTCCTAGCAAAAATCATGAGCAATGTGCATCTGCTTAGAGCTTCTGGGATTTATGTAGTAATTTGAAAGCTATAGCTGTTCAGAAATTTCAGTATTTTTAGGTTTATATCTTATTATATTTTTAGGTTTTATATCCAATGTCTTTTTAGATTTAACTACAACTCACAGTTTCTTTGACATCTGGCATCACCCAACCAAGAAAGTGAAAGTTTTATGTTAGTTGCTTTGTTAATGTTGCTGATGTTTCATTTTAATGCAATCTTCTAAAGGGTATCAAACACCATTTGGCCATGTTATGAATATTAAGACAATCAGTCAGTCGTAAGCTCTTGTGATTTTCCAAGTGTCTTCAGCTGGCACAAGAATAGAAACTCTCTTTCGGGAAGCTCACTTAACTTCAATATGAATTTCTAATTCAAAGATGAATAAGTAACAGCCATCAATTATTTATAAGGTACACATTTAAAATTATAGTTATGATGTTATCTTGTGCATTGCCTTTATTCATACAGTCAAGGTATTTTGCAAGGCTGAATCACAGACCCAGGACATGGCACTTATGACCAAAGGCAATTCCGGAACCGAGGGAAAATATACAAATAATGAAGAATGGATTCCTGCACAAGAACACAAGGTCAACGTTGTCACACTGCCTGTCTGTATCTGGCCATAGGAAATTGTTATATGTATGTGGGGGGGGGGGTGGAGGGATGGGGTTTGATGTTCATTAGGCTTAGAAAACACACTTCTTCAGTTACTGGCCCCGTTATTCTTCCAGATCCCCAAGCACCTACTTTTCAGAATTGCCTTTTATTTAACCTTCTCCTTCACTCAATAGCCAATCCAGAGCCAATTCCCACCGATCCGTCATCAACTTTTTCTTCATTCCTGTTCTTAAATAAGTCTTGTTGGAGCTTCTTTCTCAAAAGACTGAGTTCCCTGATGTTCGTCTCTCTCTCTCATGCAAGACGGGCAGACAGCTTCCAGGTGCAGTTATACAGACCCCACTTCATCTTGTCATCATCCTGGTAAAGGGTTCAAACTTGTTATGTTTTCTATTTTTCCATGCTAGAACCAGTTTGGCTCTGTTCCAAAAACACCAAATGGCAAATTTCCCCACTAATGACATTACTCTTACATATGTATTCTTCTCATCATAACTCTCACCACTCTACCCAACCATCGTGTTCTTCTCTCTCTTATACATCAACGTTTCTACCTCAGAAGCATGCTGTGTCACTGCATGAATGGACCTTCCTCTTCTCTCAGTCCATCTGAGTCCTACTCTTGCACTCGTAGAAAAGAGGTTTCATCATGGGCACTTACTGCAACATACAAAGTCTCATATGCGTGTTTAATTTCCCATTCTACTCTTACATGAATATCTAGATGGCCTCCATCAAGTTATTTAACAGACTGAGTCTCAGTTCTTAATTATTCTATTTCATAGTGATCTATTACTTACTTTTGGTTTTTTTTTTTTAGCAGATAAAATGCTGTGGCAATGACACTCAACCTTTCTGAAAAAGAGTTTCACCAAGAAAAAAAAAAAAGAGTTTCTACCATTGTGTAAATAAAAGTCAAGTTTTCTCTGAGAAAGACACTTGCATATTAAAGGGCATTCTGAGGCTATATTTACACTTCGCAGGTGTTAAGAATGTAAAAAAATTAATTTGAATGAGAAAGTGTGTTGATATGGCATATTAATTATACTTTCTGATAAATATAGACCATCAAAAGAATCAAATAAGTCAAAGAAAAAATAAAATATGTGAGCATGTTAATTAAAGAATGAATTATTGGTGTTAGAAATATTATTTTATTTAATGGCATATTTATACAATACTAGTTTTGAATGATAATTCTATCAGCTTTCTCAGAGTCCTATAGTATACCATTAATGGTGTTTCCTTTATGTGCATTTCATCTCCAAGCTAATTACAAATGCCTTGTGAGCTAAGACTTGTCCTTAACTTATTTTGTGTCCACCAGATTGCTGTACATATGTTTATAATAGATGGATAGAATAGCTTAGAATTTAGAAGTAGGCTTGATTGAATTGTCTGAGTAATCCTGATAAAAGTTCTTTTCAGTGTCTGTGAATTTGATAAATCATGTTCAAAAGCAAGATTTGGAAACTTTATACTCAGATTTTGAAAACTGTGCCATGTTCTCTTCCCTGGTCCTCATGATTTGGTCACTGGTCTTTTCTGATTTCTGATATCTAATTGGAATGAAAAGCTAATAATTAACATCTAGGATCTACAAGGCACTCAAATGTGCTGAAAAGAAAAAAAACAAACAACCTCATTACAAAGTGGACAAAAGATATGAATAGACACTTCTCAAAAGAAGACATACAAGCTGCAGTCAGATACATGAGAAAATGCTCAGCCACACCAGTCATCAAACAGAGGCAAATTAAAACCACACTGAGATACCACCTAACTACAATCAGGATGGCGATCATCAAAAACTCAAAAAACAACAGATGCTGGAGAGGGAACACTTCTACATTGTTAGTTAGAATGTAAACTAGTACAACCTCTGTGGAAAACAGTTTGGTGATTCCTAAAAGATCCAAAAATCAGCCTTCCATATGACCCCACAATCCCCCTACTGGGAATATACCTGGAGGAACTCAAATCACTCCTTGAAAAAAGATACCAGCACACGCATGGTTATTGCAGCATTATTCACAATGGCAAAAACATGGAACCAATCATGCTGCCCATCGAAAGAGGACTGGATAAAAAAATATGGTACATAAACATGATGGAATATTGTGCAGACATAAAGGGACAAAATTATTAATTTCACAGTAACTTGGATGGACTTCGAATCTATAACACTGAGTGGTCTATCACAGAAACAAATAACTGAGTATCGCACGTTCTCACTCATAAGCAGACTTTGAACAATTACCATAATACTATAAAAAATGGACTGGCAGTAGTTGGAAACTTCCAGAGGGTGGGGGACTCACCACATCAATAAGGGTACCTGAATAATGAACATTGTATACCTAACCCTGAATTGTACCCCACGTCTTTAAAATCATTTTTTTAAAAAGAAAAGCTAACAATTAACATTTAAAAACTAAACATCATTGTGAGCTGTTACTTTCAACATTAATTTGAAAACTCTAATTGTGAATTTATTTTATCTACATTCATCATAGTATGACTTAGCTTTGGTCCCTAGTAAGTTCACGTTTGAGGATAAAGAAAGTATTGTAGATATTTCCTATGCACTACTTTTGAGGCTGAACCATATTTGGCCAGCAGACACTTCTCAAACTGTTATTTTTAGAAATGGCTGTGTTCTGTCACAGCAAGAAGTAAATCTGAGAAGTTTAGCTAGCTCAACACTCTTAGTCGCGTTCTTGGAAAGGTGCAGGTTCCGATAACCCACGGCCGGTCTGAGGCCACTTTCTGGGGCACCACGTTCACACCAGCTGCTGCTTCTCCAGACTTCCCTCTTTCAGCTCCCAACCAGCTCCAGATCCTGGATCTGATCAGCTTCAAGTGATTTTGATAAACCCACTCCATTCCCTGGCCATCTGCCTGCAGGAAACATTAAAAAGAAGCCTTCAAAGAGGACAACAAAAATCGGGCAAAGTGTTCTCATGATACTATCGGTATTTAGGATTGCAGAAAGAGCAGGACTCCTGAATGCAGTGCAATTATGAGCCCCACAGTCCTTGGTTTCAGGTGGATCTGGGTTTACATCCTGGATCCCTGTTACTTTGGGCAAAGTGCAAAATCATTACAAAATCTTTGTTTTCTCAAGAAGGTACTATATATATTTTATGGGGTTATTGTGAGGATTAAATTAAATTATGCATGTAAACTGTTTAGTAAAAGTGCTGGGCTCATAAGAAAATGTGTTAGAGGTTGTGGTAGTTTTACTGTTACTGTTTAGAAGCAAAAATGAGTTTGGTTGGTAATCAGAATAGTCATTTTTATAAAACTTGACATAAAAGGTGTTCAATAAATTTGTGCTTCCTTTTTGCTAGAAAATAATAATGATTAAGTGACATGCCTGATGTATAAATAGGTGGAAAAAGAACAAAAGTTCAAGAGGATGTTTTACTTTTTGTTTTGTTGCTCTGATTGTTCATTCGCTTATCAGTGATGGCGACTGTGTTTATTCTTATTTTCATAGGCAGACACAATCTCTAGTAGGCACAGCACCTTTGTATGTATTAATTTTTGTTAAACTAATCAAGCTGTATCTTTCTTCCCTGCTGATTTGATTGGCATACTAATTACCATAATACCCCATTTTCACAGTAGATTTGTCTTTTGGCCAATTCGCAACTATACATTCTGTGTGTGATTGCAGTCAATATAGAGAATTTTGCTGAACCAAGTATTGTTTTGCTAAAATTGGGCTCATTTAATTAAAATTTCAAACTTATGCTATATCACTCTGAGAAATTGCAGTACATTAACACAGAAAGTATTATTTTTTTAGAAAAATTAATGGTTGATCAGATAAAGTTTGAAAAAATACATCATGACACTACCATGAATTGTGCTTACTACCTTAAAATTGCTTAATATAACAGCATGGCTTAGGATAGTTGAAAGACAGAAAAGATAGCAGTCGTCATTATTTTCTTGCCAACTCTGACCGGTTCAGCCAACATCTCCATAGGGAGTGGATGTTTAAAATAAAAACACACATTTTTATTTTTCTCACTCAATAACTATTTCCCTTCTGTGATTTGCTAGACTCGGACATAATTAATGAGGGTGGAAGTGGGCTATAGCTGGAAAGTAAAAATGTTCACGCAGTCACAGAGCTTACATTCTTGTGACAAAACCTAGATGACCAACATTTAAGCAAACACATGAATAATGTCAGCTAATGAAAAGTACCATAAGGAAACTGCAAAGGGTTAGGAGATAGAGTGACCCCTGTAGATGGGGTAGGGAGGAGGTGACTCCAGCTGCTGTGGTCAACCAAACTCTCCGAGGACCTGAAAGCTCGATGCTGTAAAGGAGTTTGCCACATACTGGTCATTTACAAAGTGTTCCAAGAAGAAGGAAGAATCAAGTCTGGAGATGAACATTCTGCTGACCCTGAAGACCCCATACATGCGGCAAATGTGAGGGGCAAGAGAGGGAGGCCTGGAGCGACAGGGAAGTGAACATATTTGGGAATTGCACGAGCAGCAGTGACAGTAGTGGAGGTAATGAGAAAAGGTTCAAACTAGGAAATAAATTGGAGAGAGTTGTACTGAATTTACAAGGTTGGATATAGGGATGGCAAAAGGGGGGAGGGAAATGGGAGAAGAGGATGTCAATAAAAAGAGACAGAAGAACAAAAGAGTATTTGGGAACGGGAACCAGCAGTTTTGTTTTGCCGGTGATGAAGGTTGGATCCCTACTAGACACATGGGCGGAGATAGCAGGCAGGCAGCCACTGTACTTTCTGGAGCACCATGGAAGAGCGAGAGAATCACGATGCAAGGTCGCTGTTTGCACCCACTGCACTCACAACCATGTGGCTGAATGAGAGCATTCCAGGAGAGAAAATGGATAGAAAAGGCAAGGGTCCTGAGACCTGAAAAAAGAATGAGAATCCGGCAAAGGAGACGAGAAGGAAAGCTAGTGGGGTGATGGGCTAACTAGAGAGGTGTGTTGTCCAAGAGGCTTGGAGCACGGGGATTTTCAAGAAGCAGGAATGGTCAACTATAAAAAAGTGTATATGAGATCAAGTAAGCTATGGATCAGGAATAATCCCCCGTGAATTTGACCACTTGAGGTGTAGGATTGATCTTTATGAAATGCTGGTCATTTTGTTTAACCCATAAACAAGCTGTTTGCATGGCATTCCTTTACCGGGAAGAGGGCGAATTATTACCTGCAGTTCTCTATTGCCTCCTTGTAATTAGATCTTGTCTTTTGCAGTGTGACCTTGCTGTGGCTGTGACTCTAAGGAGAGCAGGCAGACTACACACCTCTTTCTCTTGCCCTGGGGCTAGGTCATCTAACTGGCTATGCAGGAAAGATAGAAGATATCTTCGAAAGTTAAATCTTTTTACCGTCAAGAGTGCGTGTGAGTTCCCGAGGATCACCAAATACATGATAGAGAGAAGCTTAAAGAGGCAGGCGTGTGTCTTCCATTACAGTAGGAGAAAAGATGGCATATATGGGGAAAGATGCAAGCTAGTTAGTAGATATGGTGGTAGAAAGACAAAGGATATTTCATCTGAACCTCTCTTCTAAACCTTCTCTAAGACGTCTTTCCTAAAATCTGTACATACTCTGATCTGCTCAGTTCCTGAACAACTTCTTACCAAGGAAAGTAGCCTCAGCTGAATAGGCTGAGATTGGGATTTGCTCTCAGTACTGGCTACACCCTGGCATTCTAGGTGTCTTGCAGCCAGAGAGAAACACTCACATAAAACAAATAATACTTTGCATCCTACTTGTATTATTTAGAATGGGAATACACTTATGAAACTATAGACACAAAAGTGTGCAATGACTCAACACAAGTTTATGTTCTCATCTTCTATGAAGTAGGCTCCTTGAGTGATGATTTTTCTTTCCCAGACCCCTGATTCTCAAACTTGAGCACACATTAGGGTCACTTGGAGGGCTTGTTGAAACACAGAAATCTAGCTTCCACTTTCAGAGAATCTCCTTGTGTCTGAAGTGGGGCTGGAGGATTTCTACATTTCTACAAATTTCTGTTAAGTGAGAGGCTACTGTTCTGGGAAAATGTTTTAGAACTACTACCCTAGAACAGTGATCCTTGGCTTCGGCCAGGCAATGAGAGAAGAAAGATATTTGGGAAGGCTATGCTGGACGTCTTTTCTTCGCTTCTCTTTATCCTTAAGGCTGCTCCATGCCTTAAGAGGCTGACCTGCATGAGTGGGCCGCCCTGACCTCTGGACTTAAGGTGGGCACAACCAACGAGGAATGTGAACAGGAATAAAAAGGAGAGAGGAGACAGAGATGGAATGGTTGATTTCCTTCCCAGTGGAGTTGCTATCCACTGACTGTATCCACAGCCCAGGGTTCTGTCTCCGGCAGACAGCCTCCTCTGTGGACTCTCTCTTTCCATGTTTCTGGTACCTGTATCCTGCTCATGGCCTTCCTGGCTTTGGGAGCCCAAGGACCTCCTACTGCTAGCCTTGAGAGTTACACTATACTTTATGACGTCTTTAGGTCTTGCCTTCATTTTTATAATTACATTATTAAACTCTTCTAAAATTACCCAACTTGAGCATACCATTTATTTCCCACAGGGAATGTGACTGGTGCAAGGGACAGAACAAGCTTTCTTAAAGAACTTGGCTAAAAATGACACGCCACATTTTTGCTTTACTCTATTCGCTAGACTGCAAGTGAGGCCAGGGAATGAGTTTAGATGTCTTCCCAGAAAGAGGAAGAAATTATTGTTTATCTTTGTTTGTTTTGGTGACCAACAGTATTTTCCGCACACACAACTTTGCTATGTCCTACTAGAAATTCATGTACTTGAAAACCAGTTTATACTCATTTGAACTTAGAACCTAATTCTATTTTACATATATGCACAAAAATGTTTAGGATAATGGACTTATAGTTTTCAAGAATACACAGCCAATAAACTGAGAGGAGGAACATAAGTTACTTTATTTATTTTATTCATAACTTTCCAAGAGATGTCAACTATTTCAGGAAATCTCATCAAGGACTGTGATTATTTGAGTCACCAATACAAGATGAGGGAACCCTGCCATTTGACCACTGTATCATGTGTCCTAGTGGAGTTTTGCCTAAGTATTTACACATTGAAATATATATTATTTTATCTTTTGTTAAAATTAAAAATTTGATGAATTTTTCTTTTAAAATGATATGTACTTAGGTAACTTATAGTATCATATTATGGCTTAAATTATAAATAAAAGCATGTGTTATAAAGTAAGGTATTGAGTTTTGTAGGTCTGAGAACAGTATTCTCTAAATAGAGAGACCTTTCAAAAGACATTTTCAGACATGTGCATGTCAGAAACCTGAGGTCTGAACTAATGAGTCAGCATAGTTAGCAAATAGAGGAAAGTAGACACATGTTAGTGATGAACAAGTGACAGTTAGATGGAAGCCATCAGACTCTCTGGCCCCAAGTGACTCAGAGAATGGTGAGGCTGTCTACAGAAATTCTTCCACCTGTGAGCACTGTCCTTGTTAGTAGCAGTGGGACCTTCCCAGCACTGACAATTGTATCTTACTTAGGGAAGGTTGAGTCTTGAGAACAACCAGAGAAAGACTCAGAGGCAGGGATACGATCCATTTGTGTGTTCATTAAGTAGAACAATTTTAGTAACATCCTGGGACATTAGTAATACTGCCTGGGGATATAGCATATTTTCCTTTTTTTAACCTTCTAATTTACTTAGGAATTAGGATACAATGTGTAAGAAAAATATTCATCTTTACACCTCCATTGCAATGACATAAAAGAAAGAACTACAAAGAAATATCAAACACATGTGTGTGCATGCACACACACACAACTTGACTGGCTAAGAATGACATCTAAGTGTCATTAATTATATCAGATTTGCATGGTATTCAGTCTATTGTAACTCAAGAAGTGCTTTTTCACGTATTTATGTCTTCCTCACAACAGCCCTGTGAGATACGGTTTTTTATATTTAATTCTCTGCTGAAAAAAAAACAACATGGAACTTAGAAAAGCTAATTCAATAGCCCAACTTTGCTGAGTTAGTAACGTGGATTTAGGAATCAAGATTTGAAAGTCCAGCGTCTCTCCTTGTACCACAAGTGATTTCTCCGTGTGCACTGAAATCTGTGTCAGAGACTTGTGAGGTGGTGAAGAAAGAGGTCAAGGAAAGAGGTGGCCTTAAATTTGATCCTGAAGGCCAGACAGGTTGCATAAAATATGGACAATAACCTCATTTTCAAGTGTCCCTCAACTCTTTGTATTTGGTTTTTGACACCGTTACACTATTGATTTTTTTTTTTTTTTTACCTGTAATACTCTTTTTGTATAATTACTAGAACCACTTTATCTTCATTTTAATTTGCTCTCTGAAGTCTTTGCCTTGTAAATTTTTTAATATGTATATGTAGATACATTTCTCTGAGCTGGTTCTTAGTGTTTTTTAAAAATTTGTTTTTATTATAAAGATGTGGGGCACAATTCAGGGTCAGGTTGATTCTGCAGGTACCCTTGTTGATGAAGCATGCCCCTGTCTCCCCAGTTCTTAGTGTCTTAAAAATAGAATTCAAACCGTTTCTGTACATATTCTCCTTGGGTGAACCAAACTATTCCAGTGGTTTCGACTACCACCTCAACCTGCTGACACTTAGAACTGGCTTCTGAGTTCATGACTCCAATGTCCAATCGGTGACACAACATCTCTTAAGATGAGATATCCTGGGCACTTCAGGCTCAGTGTGTCCAAAAGTGAAGCCTTCAATGACTTCCTCCCAGCCACTCTTCGGCATATATATGTAGTTCACACCACCTGTACATCTTTTGTCGTTTTGCTGCTCATTATTATGAGTTCTCTTCTTCAACCGAATAGAATTTACGGAGTGAGAACAATGTTCCCATTATCTGGAAACCTGAGATGCCTCTGTGCTTGATTATTTATTTGAACCAACAGCTACTTCCTGCAATAATGATCATAGCTCATATGTTTCAGCGTTCTTCTCCTTCTCTTACTCACACTCCCGCTCACTTCGTTTAGCTTATAATTAGCTGCTAAACAAATTATCTCAATCGTTCTAATTTTCAAGATCCTAGTGTTTGCAGTTTTTGGTCCAATATAGTTTTTAGCTGTAACATGGCCAGTGTAATCTGTCTCAAGTCAAAGCCTGAAAATATTGATTCCCTGATTTCACCTCTAATTACAGGCAGGTATAAAGAGGAACATACCAGGCAGATTGTGCCATGTTCCGTCTTTCTTATTGGCTACCGCATACCGTACTCTCTTCATCTGAAAGCCTTTATAATCTCACTCTTTCTTCAGCATGCGTCCCAGACAAAACATCCTCTGACCTCATCAGTCTGGGGGCTTTTTCTCTTGTTCAAGTGATTATCATTAAGATGGGGTTTTGTCACTCCTTTAGTCATGCGCATGTTTGTTTGTCTATTTCAGCCACTCGTCTGCAGTCAACCTGAGAGAAGGGATTGTATGTTATACATCATTGAAACCCCATAAGATAACGGTCTGGCACCCAGAAACATCTAGTCTATGTGTCATAGACATTATTACTATGTCATCGATATTACTCAAAAGAATGAAAGAGTTAAGAATTGAATAGAAGTGTGTGAATAGGATACAGAGAGAATACATGTAGCTACAAATAGAAGTGCTTTACTACTTTCTGGTTTGGTTGGTCTGGCTATCCAACAGCAATGCTGCTCACCACACTCCTGAGTGATGGACTTTAAATAAGAAAAGCTGTCATCAAGGACTTCGAAAGAATCATCACTCTAGAAGTATCATCAAAGGAGAAATCTTTGCACATGAGTTAAATGACTTCTCTGAGACTCTGTCTCAGACAGACAGACACATACACACACAGTACTATTGCTCGGGATAGTAAATACACTTTACAGAGTGAGGACACCTTCACAAAGGTTTTTTTTTTTTGAAAGTGTCACTACACAAGGTAACCAGTTCAACCATTTTGAGGAAAGTCTACTTCAGTAATGTAAGTTGTAAGTTCGATCATTCAATCAGGTCAAATGTACTGCACCAAACTAATTGCAGAGCATTAACTCAGTTGTGCAGCATTATATTTCCATTGATACTGAGAAAATCATAAAGTTAAGTCATTTATGACCTCAATAATTTTTTGGTATTAGCATGGATTTTGGGAATTTCCTTTCCACACATTGCCTGGCTCAGAACAAATGCTCGATAACTGAAGTTGATAGCTTTTATTATTATTTATTATTTGTTATTATAACAATATTAACAGAAGAATATCCAGGTAATGTTTAACAATTATTGAATATTCCAGAAATATTTCTTCTTTTACTAAGGTATGGTTT
Source organism: Tarsius wallacei (assembly GCA_963574415.1). Taxonomy (NCBI): domain Eukaryota; kingdom Metazoa; phylum Chordata; class Mammalia; order Primates; family Tarsiidae; genus Tarsius; species Tarsius wallacei. Next base: position 3,531 of record CAUYQG010116244.1, on the reverse strand, counting down.
AAGGTATATCTCAGATTTACATTTTCCTAATGGTAGTGACACTATCAGTAATTTAGAATTTTTTTAATGGAGTGGAGAATAAAATATATTATTACTCCGTTTTCTTTATTTGTCTTCAAGACATAGTTCTTATTTCTAGAATGTGTAAGTGTGTAAGAGAGAAAGAATGAAAAGAGAGAATGATGAAAAGGTGTTAATTTCATCATTGATTGTTAAAAAATTTTAAAAAGTTTTCTGGGTCAGAAGTTAATAGTATAGTCGTGTTTTTAGGTTGACTTTGTAATTTGAGCTTTGTTTTTCTCAGGACTTGATTTTATGGACTCTGTGGGAAAAACTGGTACCTCACATATACAGTATGATATACACTGACTCTCCCAATGTACTTCAGAAATGGGCACGAGTCCTTGATGTATACTGTTCTTCTAATGAGGGGAGATCAGTCACATATTTATTTCTCACATTATTATTTTTCTGCTGCCCAAGGTTTGCACTTAAATGAGTAGATAGGAGAAGACTTACCATAAGCAATTACTGAAAATTAAATTGTAAACTTACATGGTCTTCTCTGAGGCTGTTTTTGACCAGCACGCCATTCTGTTCACCTCAAACAGACGGACATCTTCCATTTGGAGGTGGAGATGATACACAGTTTCAGAGTAAGGACTCTGGGAATTCTTCTTTCAGCTCATAATGAGTGTGTCCGCTTGCAGAATTCATGTGACAGGTCCCTAGCTCTCAATAAATTCCAAGGAAATCTGGGATCACTATTTGGTATAAAGACAAAAGAGACTTAGTAAGATGTGACTATAATGTAGAAGAAGAGAACAATGAGAAGAAGCAAAGTCTACGGGTCAGCAGATTGGAGAGTTCCAGATAATTGGTTAACTATTTTCCTCAAAGTAGATGCCTGCGCTTCAGGGAAAAAGAAAATTAATTATATCAAATGCCTAAGTAAACACATTTTGAAATATAAATCTCTTAGGGGAATGAATATAGAATATTCATAGTGCATTTCTTTTTAAATGTTTGCTTGCTTTTTATTGTGAAAAAAATAATTACATAACACTCAGGAGAATAATATAACAATCAATTATTTATTAGTAAAAACAACGATTAGGATTATCTATTCTTTTTTATTAATCTATGTGATTATTAGTATCCTAATAGATTTAGAGCCAAGAATCCAGGTAAGAATATTTAGTATCTGTTATTGTCTAATAGAGATCATTTCCATTCAATAACTTATTTTAATTATCTTAAGCTTGACCTTTTACAGGTCAGTAGTCTTTCCTATCTTACCTTATGTGACTCCACAAAACAAGATTTTTGTAAGGAGTTTATTTTAGGCACTGTTTATTCAGGGCTACCAGGCCAACTACTTTGATGGATTCTAAGTCACAATGTAGTAGGCTTAGTCACTCAACCGCGATAATGAATTTCTACCAAACCCATCATATGGCATTAACTTAATTGAGTAGGAGTATCAGCTCCAACAGAGACAATCTAACTCTCAGTTAGAAAGCAAAGAAAAAGTCTTATCTGATTCAGCCTTGCTTGGCAAACTTGACTTCCAATTACAGTGACTGCTGACAAACACAGCCTTCTGGCATCAAAGAAGAGTGTAAAGTGTAAGAAAAGTATTATTGGACAGGTCTTGTTTTAAATCCCAGCTCCATGTCTTCCCAGCTGTGTGACTAAAGTCCTTGCATTATTTTTCTCACCTATGAATTGGCATTAAGAAATATCAGTGGCTGAGCATTATTATAGAGATTGAATTCTACACATATATAAAGAGCTTGGCTCTCTTGCAGCATGCAAATAGCATATATACTTTTTCACTTTCTTTTTTTGACCTCTTCATTTCTTTTTATATTCTTTATCCATTTTTTCAAGATAGTCACAGAACACTACTCGGTATACATCACTTATTTTGGCTTTTGCATCCCTCTGTTATTGCCAATATAACTCGCCTTGTAACTGTGTTACTTGCCTACACCTTCCACTAGACTGTGAACTTCTCAGCCGCAAGGATGGGTTCTCAGCCCTGAGAACATTCCGGGGTAGAATCTTTGCAACATACCACTGCCCTACAAATAGTTTTAAAGCATAACTTAGTTTTCAGAATCTCTTTGTTCGGATCCGAATACAATTAATACAAATATGCCCCACTCCTAGTAAACAATGCTCTAACTTCTACATTGGAAAACAGATGGATGGGTGAATTTCTTGATCTAGCTCCCACATAGCTTTCATTTGGCCTCACCCAGGTACCCAGAATGCAGGAAGTTAGAGCACGGCTGGGCACTCGTGAATTCATTTCTGTATTTGTACCTCTTAGTACTTTCCTCAACTCCTGGAATTCCACTCTAACAAGCCGTTATCCACACTCAAGCTATTCTTTCAAACCATTTCAAAAGCCAACCACTTTTGTGGCAGTGTGCTCTATTTTCTTAGCTTGTCTACACAGGAAGCAATCAATCTATCTCTGAATTTTATTTCCTCTAACTGTGCAGCTTTCTGTGTTAGTTGTCTGTTGTTGCAAAAGCAACTCCAAAACTTAGCAGCTTAAACCACAAACATTCATTAATTCACTCAGTTTCCGAGGACCAGGAATCTGAGTAGGGCTCAGCTCAGGGAATCTTTCTGGGGTTTCTCATGGGGCTGTTTTTGCAGTGCCTGCCAGGGCTAGTCATCTGAACGGGTGGAACTTCTCTTCCCAGGTCACTCATATCAATGTCAGTCGGAAGATTTAGTTCCTCACTACATGGGCTCCTCCATAGGACGTGGCATAGCAGCTGGCTTTCCCCAGAGCTTGTGTGTAGTCCAGGAGGAGAGAAAGGGTATGAATGAGACAGTGCAGCAAAATCTATGGTGTCTTTTAAAACCTGATCTTGGAGTGGCATCTCAGTCCTTGTTCCACATTGAATTGACACACAGAGACCTCTCCTTGTACAACGTGGGAGGAGACTAGGCAAAGTGGCGAAGACCCAGAGGTAGAGGTCACTGGGTGTCATATTGGGGCTACCATCTTTCTCATGTATTTCGTGCCTTCATTCTTGTACGATAATTGTGAGGGCAAGATTTTCTTGCACATGGAATCTCTTTCAACGTGAAACCCTGAAAGTGTATACCTTGTCTTTTTTTCGTCTTTGTATCTTCTTTTCCACTTAATAGTGTCTGCAGTGATGTTGAATAAAGATTTATTGAACAAGCTGAATTAAATCAATGATTTATGAAAGTAGATAAAAGCTTCTAGCTTCTTAGATCAGGCCACTGGAATGTCTTCAGCTCTAAGGAGAAATACAAAAGACCAAACTGTATTTTATTTTTTATTCAATATTTTTTATTATGATATTGTGGGGTACAGTTAAGGGTTAGGTGTACAAATATGCCTCATTCAGGCACCCTTGTTGATAGGAAGTGTCTCCCTGTGTATATTTTTTTTAATGCAGAGGCTTTTTAATAAATCCATAAAGACATTTGTGAGTGGAATTTGGGAAAGTCTTGCCTTTATTTTTCTGGCTTGAAAAA
>CAUYQG010116237.1:0-13238 GCA_963574415.1 Tarsius wallacei | reverse complement strand
TTCCACATGGGCAAAAACATTTCATCCGGGGAAACAAAAAAAAGTTGTTCTGGGGGGGTGGAGATCAGGTGAATAGGGAGGGTGGGACATGGTAGTCATGCCATTTTTGGTCAAAAACTGCTGAACACTCAGCGTGGTGTGGGCAGGTGCACTGTCATGGTGGAAGAACCAGTCAACTGTTTGCCACAGCTTGGAATGTTTCTTCCACAAATCATCTCTGACTACAACACTGGTTGGTACACTGATGCCGATGGGTTCCTAGAACACTAACCTAGTGGGAGAATCCTGTACTACAAGCGGCTCTACCTCCAAAAGATAATCCAGGGAGTTTTTTTGGGGGGGAATCCCCTCAAAATTTTTTGTTTCTTTTTAGATAATCTTTCTTTTCTTTCTGGTTGCCTTCAAAGTCCTCTCTTTGTCTTTGGTATTTAACAGGTTTACCATAAGGTTATAAGTGTGATTTATTGTTATTTAGACTGTTCATAACTCATAATGTTGATTTAATCTAAGGATTTATATCTTTCACAAATTCTGGAAAACTCTCAGCTATTTCCTGAACATATCGCTTCTCCCTCTTCCTCTCAATCACCTCCTTCTGCAGCTCCTGTCAGTCTGGTGCTCTCTTTGTAAACTCCACGTCTCTTCAGTTCTCTTACCTGCTTTCTAATTCTTTATCTCTTGGTGCTATATTCTGAGTAGTGTTCTCAATCTAACTCTCTGTTCTTTAATCCTTTAGTTGTATCTTATTTTCTCTCAGCTTCTTATGTCTAGAAATTCTATTTCATGCTTTTTTCGAATGTGCCGTCTTCAGAGTATTTTTTTCTTATGATTTAAATTCTACGTTTGGGTAAACCAATTTTATAAGCCCTACCAGAGCTCTAGAAGCTGAAGCTCTTGGGGCTCCAACCCTCCCCATTGTTGTGTCTGTTGACATAAATTGTTGCTGAATAGCATGTGTTGAGGGCGTGCCTCCCTAGAAATTTTGAATTTGCTTCTTTCACATGCCTTGTGAGTGTGAGCCTGCTGAGTCCAACTTTTCTACAAACCTCTTGTCTTCAAGACTTCCAGGCACTGTGAGAAGTTATTATTTTGAATCCCAAGCCTGCATGAAACACAAGTCTGGAGTTCGGGGTCTCAGAACTTTCTATTTTGTTTCAAGTAGGTAATTCCAGCGTCCTTGCCTTCTCTTTGCACAAATGGGTAGATTTTTATTTTCAGTACTCTTTATCGGAGGGTTTCCCTGAAGTTTAGTACTTTTGAAGGTCTCATATTTATTCAGAGGTCTCAGATTCAACCTCCCTCTTCTTTTGAATACAAAGCTTCAGTTTTTGTCTCTATGAGAATGTTGAACTCTGAGCCTCTGAACTGTTGACACCAGTCCAAGGCAGCCACGGCAGCTCACCGTCTCAGGCACGTGACACTGGAGTAGTATATTCTTCCATGTATGCTCAGCTATGCATTTCGACTTTCTTAGATGCATATGACACATATAATACACATTTAAAGGTATTGGTGGTGGAATAACTTTCTGTTTCTCTTTGTCCTGCATTTGTCATATCTCTTTAAGACTGCTGCCGTCTCTTTGGGGCTAGAACACAAGGCCATTTCCCTCATTATAGAAACCAATTTTAGGCAATGATCAAAGCCAAACCTCTGTGTGTGTGTGTGTGTGTGTGTGTGTGTGTGTGTGTGTGTGTGTGTTAAGTATGTGAAGCCTCACAAGGCCATTTCCCTCATTACAGAAACCAATTTTAGGCAATGATCAAGGCCAAACCTCTGTGTGTGTGTGTGTGTGTGTGTGTGTGTGTGTTAAGTATGTGAAGCCTCACAAGGCCATTTCCCTCATTACAGAAACCAATTTTAGGCAATGATCAAAGCCAAACCTCTGTGTGTGTGTGTGTGTGTGTGTGTGTGTGTGTGTGTTAAGTATGTGAAGCCTCAGCCAGGGAAGACATTCTTGAAAAAGTGTGCCTTGAAGGAAGAAGAATTTAGTACATAGGCAGAGGATGCCCGTCCCAGGCAGAGAACATGGCATGTGCAAATGCTTAAAGGTTTAAGAAAACGTGAATTATGTGGAGGTCTGTGAGTAGGTCCATTCCACAGGAGCCTAAGCTTAGCATGTGGGATCGACAAAGTCGAGGACTGGATCATGAAAATCTGTTTTAATGCCATGCTAAGAAGCTTTTATTGTATCCTAAAGACAGTTGAAAGTCCTTGAGGCATTTCAAGAAAAAGAGTGGCATTATTGGATTTCTTCTGTGGAGTGCCAATATAAAGAACAGATGCAGGAAAACAAGAGACCATTGTACTAATCCACATATTTGATTCTCTACGTTGTAAAGGGTTGTTGAGGAACAGACAATGTCAGGGTATAATGGGGATGCATAGAAAGAGTTCCCGTGGCAGATACCTAACACTAAGAGCATCCAAACCAAAGGAAGGATCAGGCAGGAGGCTGGGCAAAGAACCTGAAGGCCGGGAGAGCCAGAAGAGAACTCACAGCCAAAACCGGATCAGAAGCTATTATCCAAGTCTTGTATGGAGCCAAGAAATCTAAACTAGGAAATGTAGACAAGCCTAAATAAATGGGAAAAGAGAGATGAAAATTTGGCGCCAACAGTTATGTGCATTGTGGTCAGTATTGGTAAAGCTTTTAGATGTGTTTGTTCTCATTCATTTACATAACAAGTAGACACTGTTTATTGTTACTGCCTTTCTAGTTGAGTCTATTTGATCCATTAGCATTACTGAAAATTCATTTTTAAATATAATGAACAACAAAAATGCACAAGGAATGATGTGTCAATAACGCATCATACTGCTCTGACTAGAGACAAATAACCCCTTAATGTAGCTATAGCTCTGTCTTTATGGATACAGAGATAGACCTATCATATGGGCTAGGTGGCAATGTTCTTGCCAGAAGAAGCAATGTGGGCTGTCTTGATTCCCCATTTTCTTTGTGAGAGAAATCTGGCAAACCTCTAGGTGCCTGGCAGGTGTTTATCACTCTATTCGTACTCCAAAGGGAGAGAAACAGCATGATGATGTGGTATTCCAAATTTAAAACAAAACCCACTCTATCCCAGTTGATGAGCTCTAACTGGTGGTGTTCCAGGAAAGTGACTGCTGTTATCAAGCTTTCATGTTCTTTTGGGAAATGCAAGCTGTGTCTTCCTCATCTTGGTAGCAATGAACCTCTGCCCTAATTAAATATCCACAGCGGTACATACCTGATGGCCCTGAATTTAAACAAAAAAGGGAAATAATAACTTTACACTGTAAAATCAATAGTAAGAAACTTTCTCTTTTTCTGTAAGTTTAAACTGTGGTGATTCCTATTATGCTCAGTTGTGCTATACAGTAATTCCCCCTTATCAACGGTGTTGCTTTCCATGGTTTCAGTTACATGTGGTCAACCACAGTTCAAAAACTGTAGAGTACAGACAATAAAATACTTTGAGAGAGAAAGAGCATATTCATGTGGTCTGGGTTGCAGTAGATTGTTTAAAATGTTCTATTCTATTATCAGTTATTGCTGATCTCTTACTGTGTCTAATTTATAAATTAAACTTTATCTTAAGTATATATATTTTGTATGTATGGATATATAAGGGAAAATATAGTGTATACATAGGATCCAAGACATTTGTTGTTTCAGGCATTTCAGGAGGTCTTGGAATGTACCCCTGAGGACAAAGTATGCATATACTGCACATAATATAATTATCAAATATATTCTTGATGGTTGTAGAGATGAATGGTACTACATCTTAATACAAAAATAATGAGGAGTGTCCAAAAAGGAAGCAAGAAGATAAAGACTGTACAGCTATGATCTCAAGGAGTTTGCAACTGCATTATAATGTCCCAAAATAACTGCAATGTAAGATGCTATGTGTCCATGCCAAAATTAGACCATAAACAATCACCAAAGGGGCACAGAATCCAATGAGAACACACTAAGTTCGAGTGTAGGAACAAAATTCATGTGAAAATGTATCAGGCAATTGGGATGCTAGAAGAAAACTCAGAAGAGAGGTTGGTGTTGAAGGCTCTAGCCTTCATGGAAGATGCAGACCTAGAGGTGATATTTTAAAGTTTGGGGAGGGAATGTGAGTGCCAAGGAGAAGTATGTGAGAGAAGAAAAGAGGGCCAAGAAGTGAATCTTCTGTGACCCGCCAGGGGGGAACAAGAAGAAGAACTGAATCAGGAAGAGGCCTTGGGGATGGCGAGAAAAGGAACAGGCATGAGATGGGTGCCATCATGAAGGGCAGAGGAAATGAGACTGTCAAGTTACAGGAAAGATCTGCAATGCTAAATGCTTGGTGTCGAGCTGGTTATAATCAAGAGTGGCTTCAGTAAAGAGGAAAAGAAAAGGAAGATTATGATGGGCTGAGCAATGAATGGGAACTTAAAGAGTAGAAGCAGCTAGTGAAAAACAAAACAAAACAAAGTGTGGTGATAAGACAGAGGGAAATGGAAAAATAGTCTGGAGGGACAGAAGATTTGAGTGCAGGGTTTTTTAGTTTGCCTTGATGTGTTTAGTTTTATTTTTAACTTAGGGAAGGTAATTATAATTTGCCACTGAAGATAAGAGTCAAGGGGGAGCCTACTGGGAATATGCCCTGAAGAACTCAGGTCACTCTATAAAAAAGATACCTGCACACATATGTTTATTGCAGCCTTGTTCACAGTAGCCAGAACATGGAACCAACCATGCTGCCCATCAAAAGAGGACTGGATTAAAAACATGTGATACATATATACAATGAAATATTATGCAGCCGTAAAGAAGAACAAAATCATGAACTTCACAGCAACGTGGAAGGAATTAGAGCTTATAATACTGAGTGATCTCTCACAGAAACAGATGGGTATCACATGCTCTCCCTCATACCTGGACCTTGAACACCTACCGTATTACTGTAGGAAAGGGATTGAAAGTAGCGGGAAACTGCGGGGAGGGGGGAGGGAGGTGGGAAGCTGGGATTGACAGTAGTCGATATCCGCCTGGGGAAGGGGGCACACCTCATCAATAAGGGTACCCGCACAAGGAACATTTGTATACCTAACCCTGAATTGTACCCCACAATTTCAAAATAAAAATTAAAAGAGAAAAATAAAAAGAGTCGAGGGGGAGAAACATTTAAGAGGGAAAAGGAAAATAAGGTAGGGACCCTGAGGAATGGCAGCTTCAAAGACTCAGATGACAATACAGGCTGCTTTTTATTTAGTGCTTACTGTATGTCAGGTGGAATGCTGGGAAATTTACATTTGTTAAATAGTGTAATCTTTATACCACTATTAGACAGATATTGTTTCAACTCATTTTGTGATTAGAAAACTGAGACTCAGAATAGTGAAGTAACTTGCCAAGGTCAAACAGCAAGTGATGTGGTGGGGTTAGGAGTTAAATTGAGATCTAACTTGATTCCTGAGTTGCTTCTCTAACTCCTTGACTAGGTTGATCTTAACATGGGAGGATGTTTGACAGAATTGCAAACAGTGTAAACATATCCACGTTTCCCACCTTCTGTCTAGTTACCACACACAGCAATGTGTGCTCACTTATGCTAAGAAAAACGTGTACAGTTAAGTATTATTGTTCTCCTTACTTTCAAGGCATATGGAAGAGTAAATCTCTCAGATCCTTGTTGTAAAAGGTAGTCATTCAAGCTGGTGAAATGTGAACAAAAGTAACAGGCAGCTTCTGGACTGAGACAGTGAAAAGCATGGTTCTCCAATTTCACCCTTCCTCCCCTGGGCCGGTTGTGGAGGAGGGCTTGAATTGAGATGGTGGCACTAAAAGACCAAGGAAGACTAGATTGCTGAGTCACTGTATGGAGGAACACAGCTCTGATGAGTAGGCCAGGACCTGCAGCAGTCTTCGTGTGAGTAAGAAATATCCTTTTATTGTGTTGTCATTAATATTTGGGAATTGCTTGTTACTACATTATAAACCAAACTGGTACCTCAACAGAACCAAGGAGGACATCCAATCTGTACCTGGGTTATTTGGGAAAAGATTCTTGAAAGAGATAACAATGAAGTTATTCCTAAGGAGGAACAGGAGTTGTATAATTAACAAGTAGGAGAACAAATATAAAAAGGAGAACCAGTACACTATTTGTGAATGTTTAGAGAAATAAGACAACATGTTCAAAGAGCATGGCAGGACAATTAGTGTCAACGAACACTGCCTTTATCATCACATAAATATGTATACATGCATACGTTTTTGTTCTGTGTTACCTATTCTGTTTTCTTGATTTGTGTGTCAAATCTTGTTTAAATAACGTGCTTTTTTTCCCATTGTTATAGCTTTATGATATATTTATATCTACAATGAGATGTTTTCTCTGTTATTTCATTCACTTTTTATTTAGTTATACTTTCTTGTCTATTCTTTCAGAGAAATTTTAGAAGCCAAAACTAGTAAACTGGCAAAAACTTTATACTTGTATTAGTTTCCTATTCCTACTATAATTGATTGCCCAACAATAATGGTTTAAAATAACGTGAACATTATTATCCTACTGTCGTTAAAGTTGGAAGTCTGGAAATGGTTTCTCTGAGCTAAAAATCAAGCTTCCTTCTGGAGGTTCTAGTGGAGGTTCTCGGTTTCTCTGAGCTAAAAACCAAGGTGTAGGTAAGCCTACGTTCCTTCTGGTGGCTCTAGGGGAGAATCTGTTTCCTCACCTTTTCTGCCTTCTGGACACCACTGACATCCCTTGACTTATGGCCCCTTTTTGTATCTTCAAAGTGTAACCAACACAAGCTCAGCCACTTGTTGCCTAAAGCCAAATTCTAGAGATAAGATATGGTGGAAGGAAAGTGACTGTTTCCAAAAGCTGGAAGATGGGGAAATGGCCAGACTTATGCCTCAAAGAAACCGTTTCAGCTTTTTAGGCTAAGTGCAATAATTTAAAAGGGAAATCTGATATGGGAAACGTATGGGAATAGCGTGCGGTGTGTTGTGATGGCTTATCTTGGGGGCTGGTCCTTCTGGAGGTCTGGTTGGCATTATTTCAGCTGTAGTTAGGTTATGATCAACCATCTCATGACTCTTTCCAAGTGGAAGGCTTCTATAGTTAGGCTGTTATATTAGTCCCTGGGATTTCTAAGCAAACATACAGTCAGATAAGTGTGAATAGTGAAAAGAAGTTTCTGAAACATGTTTCAAGGCTTAAGAGTAAGAGAAAGAGGGGGAAAAACTTTAAAATACATTCTGAGCTATGATATTCAGTTACAAAAGCACACCATTTCAACCTCTCCCTTGTATTCTCTCTGATCCTCCTGCCTCTCTCTTATAAGGACCCATAGGATTATATCGAGTCCACTTAGACAATCTAGGAAAATCTCCCCCTTTCAAAATTCTTAGCTTTATCATATCTGCAAAGTCCCCTTTACCAAGACAACATAGTCACAGCTTCCAGGGATTAGAACATGGACAGTTTTAGTAGTTTATTCAGCTACTACAAATACTTAAAGGAAGCTTAAGCAAAGTCATAAGCAGGGAGTAAGTGGGAGATAAAAGCTCTAAAATCAAATCACAACTATACTGGACTGGGCCATAAAGGCAAAGAATAAAAACAGCATAATACACCAAGAAGAGGAGAATATGGTGCACAGAGACGTGAAGGGGCATAATTTGAAAATCGGGGTAAGAAAAATTTAAATCAAGACCAAATAGATGATTTCCTGGTCATAATATACAAAGAATTGATTTTTCTCTCATGTCATTAAGATTTAGTACATGAAGATTTAGTACAATAATAAATATGTTTATATTTATATTATAAATAAATTTCTGTATATAATTGTGCTTTAACTGTGTACTCTGATTAATTTATGTAGTGGTCATTATAAACTAAATCCAAATTTATTGTTCTTCTAACATCCAGTGCAATATAGCCTTACCAGGTATCGAGACAGATAGATTTCTGAATTCTTTGTGCTTTTTCTGAGTATTTTGGTCAAGACTTTAAAACCCAGAATTGACAAAGTAAGAAGGTAAAAATCTCTTTTGATTTCTTCCTTAATATGTCTTATCATTATATCAATAAAATATAATATGCTGATAATGGAACCCAGGCTGACTGGAGAAGCAAAGGAAACCTGAAAATAAGTCTTTGAAGTTGAAGTTGAGAACTACTAGTGTCAAGATAATGTCTGTCCATAGGAAATATGAGAGTAAAGAAACAAGCCAATGATACCACAAGGAAACAAAGGGACAAATACAGAATAAAGGGCATTTCTGAGCAGTGTTTCTCACATTTAATGGACATACAACTTACCTAAAGATCTTATCAAAATGTGTCTCCTTTTACAGTAGGTCTAGAGTGGGGCCTGCAATTCTACATTTCTGATAAAATTCTGTATGATGCCAGTGCTGCTGGTCAGCAGATTATATTTTGAGTCACAAGTGTGAACAAAATTACTAACATGATATCCCCAACAAGTCAATAGTATGAAGAAAAAAACCAGCAGGGTGGGAAATGGCAAGGAACAGGGTTTAAAATTCTTAAGAAACACTGTAACCAAATGTAAAGGAAAAATGACATTAGCCAGATGGTGGAATGGGAAGTTCCCACCCTTGCCTCCTCCATCACAGAAACATAAAAAAAAATTGGACCAAAATTTCTTTATGAGAATTCCAGATTCCAATCCAGAAGTTGCAACAGCCCAGACAAGCACATAACTTATAAAAATCACTCTGGAATAAGAAAGATGAGCAGTATCATTTTACCTGTGTCTGTCCCTCCTCCAAACCAGTGGAACTCAGCACCAAGAGAAATTCACTTAATCCTAAATACATCTTGAAGAGGATGGAGTCTCATTTGTGTGTGCCCATTTGTAGCCAAAGAACCCCACCAAAACAGGTCACCTTGAACTTTATATCCCAGGACATCCTGTTATGGGGAGGACTGAAACACAGCCTTTTCCAGCTAGTCTCTCCCTATCTTATCATGTTGCATTCCCAGTACATTTTACAGTTATTCTTGAAAACACAAGCAAGAAAAGGGGAGAAATGGGGTGGGTCAAAGCCACCTAGAGAAATGGGTTGGGTCAAAGCCACCTAGAGAATTTTCCTGCACAGAGTCTCCATAAGACTATCAGTGGATTTCTCAGCAGAAACCTTGCAAGAGAGGAGGAAGTTAGATGATATATTTAAGGTGATGAAAGACAAATGCTGTCTACCAAGAATACTATACCCAGCAAAACTATCCTTCACAAGTGAAGGAAAACTAAAGACTTTTCCAGACAAATAAAAGCTAAGAGAATATAACACTACTAGCCCTGCTTTACAAGAAATGCCAAAGGGACTTCTTAAACTTGAATTAAAAGCATGCTAAAGAGCAACACAGAAGTATATGAAAGTATAAACTCATTTGTAAAGTTAAATATAAAAACCAAAAACAATACTCTAATACTGTAATGGAGGTACGTAAGTCACTTAATTTTAGTATAAAAGCTAAAAGACAAAAAAATTAAGAATAACTTCAACTACACAACTTTGTAAATGAATTCACAATACAAAAATATACAAATTGTGACATCAATAGCATAAAATGTTTGAGGGGGAGTAAATGTTTAGAGGCTTTTGTATGTTATTAAAGTTGTTACCAGATTAAAATAGAGTGTTACAATCATAAGATGTTTTATGTAAGTCTTACGAAAACCACACACACACACACACACACACACACACACACACATATGAACAGACACACACAGAAAATACAGAGAAGTAAAAGAGAAAGGAAACAAAGAACATTTGCCAAAAAATTAATAAAATGCCAGGAACAAGAGAGGAAAGAGGGAACAAAAGAATTACAAAAAAACGAAGCAATTAACAAAATGGTAGTTATAAGTCCTTCTCTACCAATAATTACTTGAAACATAAATGGATTAAACTGCTTGATCAAAAGACATAGAGTAGCTGAATGGTTCAATAAAAAAAGGATCCAACTATATGCTGTCTATCAGAGACTCACTTTAGATTTAAGGATACATATAGGCTGAAAGTGAAGGGTTAGAAAAGGTATTTTTATACAAATAATAACAAAATGAGAGTAGGCGTGGCTATGGTTATATTAAACAAAATAGACTTTAAGTCAAAAACTGTCACAAGCAACAAAAACGTGCACTATATAATGATAAGAAGGCCAGTTCATCAGGAAGATATAATAATCATAAACATATATGTATCCAACATCACTTACATAAAGCAAATATTAACAGACTTGCAGGGAGAAATGATCAGCAATAAAACAATAGTGCAAAACTTCAATACCCTGCTTTAGACAAAAGCTAAAGCAGCCACACAAAAAAACAATAAGAAAACAGCAGACATGAACATAGAGACCAAATAGACCTAACAGACATATGCAGAACATGTGACTCAACAGCAACGAATATACATTCTTCTCAAGTGCACACAGAGAATTTGCCAGGATGTTCATATGTTTGGTCACAAAACAAGTCTGGATAAATTTAAGAAGACTGGTATTATACCACATAATTTTTTCTAATGCAATGACATGAAACCATAAATCCATAACAGAGGAAAAACAGAAAACATCACAAACATATGGAAATTAAGCTACATGCTTCTACACAATCAATGGATCAAAGAAGAAATCAAAAACAAAATCAGAAAATATCCTGACAACTGAACTTAAAACACAAAATGCCAAAATGTATGAGATGTAACAAAAGCAGTATGAAGAGGGAAGTTTGCAGCAATAAATACCTACATTAAAAAAGAAGAAAGATCTCAGCATCGTGCAGTGGCTCATGTCTATAATCCCAGCACTTTGGAAGGCTGAGGCAGGAGGATTGCTTGAAGCTGGGAATTTGAGACCAGTCTGGGCAACATAGCAAGAACCTCTTTCTACCAAAAAAGTTTTAAATAGCCAGGCATGGTAGTATGCACCTATAATTCCAGCTACTCAAGAGGCTGAGGCAGGAGGATCACTTGAGGCTACGTCGGGCTATAATCATGCCACTGCACTCCTGCCTAAGCAGCAGAGTAAGGTCCTGGAAAGAAAGAAAGTGGGGGTGGGAGAGAGAAAGAAAGAGAGACAGAGAAAGAGAGAGAGAGAGAGAAGGAAGGAGGGAAGGGAGGGAAGGAAGAAGGGAGGAAGGGTGGAAGAGAGGAAGGAAGGAAGGATTTCAAACAATCTACATTTACACCATAAGGAATTAGAAAAAGAACAAACTAAGTCCAAAGTTAGCAGAAAGAAGGATATCATAAAAATGAGAGCAGAAGTTAAAAAAAAAAAAAGACTAGAAAAACAATGGAAATCATGAAACCAAGAGTCAGTTTATTGAAAAAATAAAATTCATAAACCTTTAGCTAGACTAATAAAGAAAAAAAAGAGAATACTCAAATTAATAAAAAAATGAAAGAAGAAACTTTTGATACCACAATAACAAAGGATCATATGAGACTGCTATGAAAAATTATTCACCAAAAATTGAATCACCTAGAAAAAAATGGATCAATTCCTAGATGCATGTAATCTACCCAGACTGAATCACGAGGAAATACATGTAAATATGAACAGACCAATAATCAAAAATATTCAACAAAGAAAATCCCAGGACCACATGGCTTCACTAGTAAATTCTATATAACATTTAAAGAACAATTAATGCCAATATTTCTCAAACACTTCCAAAAAATCTAAGAGGAGGGAATACTCTCATTTCGAGAGGCCAGCATTATTCTGCAACCAAAGTCAGACAAAGACGCTACAAGAAAAGCACAGACCAACAGCCCTGATGAGCATAATCTAAAAATCCTGGACAAATACTAGCTAACTAAATTCAACAGTACATTTAAAGGATCATACACCATGATCAAATGGGATTCATCCCCAGGATGCAAAGATGATCCAACATATGCAAAGTAATAAATGTGACTTGCCACATTAAGAGAATAAAGGATTAAAATCGTATGATCATCTCAACAGATGCGGGAGAAAAAGCATTTGACAAACTTGTTATGAAAAGAATATACCTCCACATAATAAAGGCCATATACAACAAGCCCACAGCTAACATTATACTCAGTGGTGAAAACTTGAAAGCTTTTCCTCTAAGACCGGCAATAAGATATAAATGCCAGAGCAATTAGACAAGAAAAAGAGATAAAAGGAATCCAAAAAGAAACAAAGTTAAAATGATCTCTGTTGCAAATAACGTGATCCAATAAGTTGAAAACTCTAAAGACTCCACCAAAAAAAACTATTAGAACTAATTTTTAAAATTCAGTGAAGTTGCAGGATACAAAATCAACATACGAAAAGCATGTACATTTCTATACACTAACAACAAACCATCCAAACAGGAAATTCAGGAAAACAATCCCCTTTACAATAGCATTAAAAGAATTAAATGCTCAGGTATAAATTTAACCAAGATCCTGTCTCAAGAAAATTTTTTTAAAAACAAAAAATACAACAACAGCAGAAAATAACAAGTATCGGCAAGTTTAAAGGAATTGTAACCCTTTACCCTATTGATGGAAATGTGAAATGGTATAATAGCTATGGAAAACAGTATGGAGGTTTCTCAAAAAATTAAGGCCAGGTGCAGTGGCTCAAGCCTGTCATTCTAGCACTTTGGGAGGCCGAGGTGAGTGGATTGCCTGAGACTGCTTGGGCAACTTGGCGTCTCTATAGGAATCAGGCATGGTAGCACACACCTGTAGCTCCATCTCCTTGGAAGGCTGAGATGGCAGGATTGCCGAAGCCTAGCAGGTCTGATGCTGGGATGACCATGAGCATGTGTGCCAGTGCACTCCGGCCTGGGCAACGGAGTGAGATTCCAACTCAAATAATAATAATAATAATAATAATAGTAGAGTTACCATATGATCCACGATTCCCACTTTTGAATATATACTCAAGGTATTTGAAATCAGCTGGGCTCGGTGGCTCAGCCTGTAATCCCGCGCCTTGGGAGGCTGAGGTGAGTGGATTGCCTTAGCCGGCAGATTCGAGACCCGCCTGGGCAAGTGAGACCTCATCTCTACAGTGAATCAAAAAATTAGCCGGGCGTGGTAGCGCGCGCCTGTAGTTTCAGCTACTTGGAAGGCTGAGGCGGAAGGATCGCTGGAGCCCAGCAAGTCGAGGCTGCGGTGGCCGGGAGCGGCCACTGCACTCCAGTCTGGGCAACAGAGTGAGATTCCAACTCAAAAAAAAAAAGAAAAATTGAAAGGCAAG
>CAUYQG010116233.1:0-13527 GCA_963574415.1 Tarsius wallacei | reverse complement strand
GACCTGGACTTTGTAGTTTGAATAGCACATTTTCAGTTGTTTGAGCCAGAGAAAGACATTTCAGGCAAAAAGCAAGACACATGAGGATCTCTCTCTCTCTCTCTCTCTCTCTCTCTCTCTTCCTCTCTCCCCCCTCCCCTCCCCTTCACCCTCCCCCTCCCTCTCTCTCCCTCTCTCTTCCTCTCTCCCTCTCGCTCTCATTTCACCTTTGCCTCAGCAATTAATACTTTGAAAACGATTGACTGTGCATCCAGTGGTGACCCCCTCTGAGCCTTGCTTTTTGCCTGAAATGTCTTTCTCTGGCTCAAACAACTGAAAATGTGCTATTCAAACTACAAAGTCCAGGTCAAGCAGCCCTCTCTTTAAAACAACTTTTCAGATCTCCACCCACCTCCCATTTTCCCCAGCATTATTTATGCCCTCCTCTTTGCTATCTTTACCTGGAGGTACTTAACATTTTAAATTTATAGCATACAATATTTTTGTCATGCTCGTAATTATAAACAGGAAAGTTAAATGTTATAACATTCTGTGTATATTTTGACTGCTTGCAGTAACCAATGGATGGGTTTAAACTTTTCAAAACCATGAAATTGCAGAAATTCTGAATAGAACCAACAGTCACTTTAGAAGACTTTAGAGATGAAGTTTAACGTAACCTCAAACGTTTCAGCTTTTCTTTTCCTTAGTAGAGGGCACTATTAATTTTACTCATGCTTCTTAAACAAGACTGGAACTTTGTTTCTCACAAGTGAAATAGAAAATTGTTCAGAGATTTGGCTGAGGTAATAAAGGGAGAGGGCAAAAAAGAAAAATCATGAGAACACAAAAACATGAATATGTATTTATGAGAGATTTTAAGATAAAGTACACTCAGTTGTGGTCAGCACAGTGGTTCATATCTGTAATCCTAGCACTTTGGGAGGCCAAGGCAGGAAGAGAGAGAGAGAGAGAGAGAGAGAGAGAGAGATCCTCATGTGTCTTGGTGTGTTTTTGAAGACTTTCTACCACTAACCCCATACATGAAATGAAAACAGCTTAAATTACTACTTCCTAAAAATGGAAAATGCCAGATTTTTGGAAATATTCTACAAGTGTTCCTGAGGTCCTCACCATCATGCTGCTATGGCGAAAATGGTACTATTAAGGGCTCCTGATGCTTGGAGGAAATGCAGCCTCAGGGATAAGATGAGTGAGGAAGAAGTTACGAGACGTTTTGGAAAGTGAAGTGATGCATTTTGGGGTTTCTTCCTATGGCCTTCTGCTCTGCAGATGGATGACCAAGTTTTATGATACCAGAAAGTGTGAGCCCTCCTCCCCCTGAGAATGAGAAGACAGGGAGGGAGGAAGACGAGGGGGGCAAACACACATCCTCTGGGGACGTGTTGAGTAGAATCTGCTTTCTCACAGGCAGGTGACTGGGACAGCAGACTGGGTACAGTTTCCCTGGGAATCCAAGTGGCTCCTAAGACAATTTCCACTGAAAATGAGGCAGTGGTCGCCAAGTGCAGTAAGACTCAACAAGCTCTGCTTCGTAATGTCCAAAAAAATGTACCTTTTAAGTAATAAAAAAGTTACAGGTCCCCCCAAAAACTGCTTTTTCAGAAAGTGGACCACTAATACATACTATAAATAATAATACGCACCTAAGGCCCCACAGATGTGCTAACAGCTGTTGAATTAGGTAGTTTTATCAAAGGGTGCATTTTGAAATACTAATTTTAATCATTTAATTGAAACAAACCAAAAGTGGTAGCAGTTGAAGTGTCATATTTAAATTTTTGCCCAGGTGGGTTTTCTGGTTTTTTTTTTTTTTGGCCCTCCTCTTATAAAAGACAGGATGGCTTTCACATTACCTCGTTTCTTCTGACCAAGACCCATTTCTATGGACGCCCTTCTCCCAATTCCACATTAACCTCCGTCTTATTGGTTTCCCTCTCTTTCCTATGTACTCAAGCACTCATTGTTTACTAGAGACCAGCACTAGTTATTTTTTCTTCCTTTTAAATCTTTTCTTTGCCCAGATCATTAATTCTTCATAATATTCTTTATAGATTATTAGGTAACACTTGAAAAAAATTTCTGGCATAAATTATTAAAATCAAAACGAGGCAAATTTTTATTTCCCAGTCTCTTCCCACAGAAAGGGAGAAATAACTTTGGATGTGTCTTTTCCATCTACCCCATCCCTCACCACCAATGGCATGCCAGGATTCTGTTGTATAGGGCTAGCCAAGACTTCGGATGCATAAACACACACTCATGTTCTTTATCTAAAGTGAACCCATCGCTTTCCAAATATCTATCGACATATTCCCCAGAGGAAGAGAGCACCCTGCAGTCAGATATGGCATTCTTAGTTTGCAAAGCCACTTGGGATCCTTGGAAGGGATTCAAGGCATTTGCACCCACCGTTAGAAACACAGCAAAGTTCTCCACAACTGTCCCAACACAGCACATTCTTATGACATGACAAAGTCCCTAGGAATCCTCATTTCTACACTTGTGAGTTGATTTTTTTCCCTCATGTCCATGAGGGTGCTTGTATTACTGTCATTTGTCAAGAGTGGGAAACCGAGGCAAGGAAGTTTATTAACTTGCCTGGCCCATACAAAGTTTGCAGGCCGAACTCAGTCTTGGAAACATGACATGCTGAGATAGCACAGTTAACAATTGGAAAATATATTTTACTTTATATTCAGAATTACAAAAAAACAACCCAAGGAGGAGATTCTCTTGAAGACATCTCTACCTTGTTGACAAGAAACAAGATGCATTAAGATGACCATTAAGAAGCATCTGATTCCACCCCCTCCTCATGGGGACTGATACTCAGGAAATTTAACTTGTTTAAGCCCACAGGGCAAGCTTGTGGCAAGCTCAGCCTGGGACCCAGGTTTCTTGATGTCCAGTCTAATGCTCTTCCTACTGTACTGCTCTTAATTTTAAGATGCATTTCTATCAAAGAGCAAACATTGGAAAGTCACAGCCTTTCACACCCTATGCTGCACAGTTTGTCTTCCTCCCTTTCCCCAATTTTATGACTTGGGCTCTCCAGGGAACAGACTGAAAGAAATCAGACTTGGCCCGGTTACCTTTTACACTCCATGGTCAATTTACCTGGAAAGCTGGGGAGAGTATCTTCATTTTCCAGAATGCCTCTCTGTTTGGTCGCCTGCAGCTCGCTTTTGGATTTCCAGACCAGCTTTACCATCCTGATCATCTCTGGCAAGTCCCAGGGCAGCGGCCCCTGCTGGCACCCCGGCCGGCTGCCCGGGGCGGAGGGCAGCACACCTTCTGGGCCTGGCCACCTCCTGCCTAGCTCTGCCGGGTGGAAATAGCGCTCTAGCACAGGCATTCTGCCCTGCGCCCCAGAAGAGGAGGTCGTGCTGCTGCTGCCGCCGCTGCCGCCGCTGCCGCCACCACAGGGGAAATTCTTCCCAGGCAGGGGAAGGCGAACCCCCGTGCGATCCTCTCCAGCTTCGGAAAGACAAGCCTCCTCCAGCCTGGCACAGCCTTCCCGCCTCCCCAGCCCCTCCACACACACTGCCGACGTGAGCGATTCACTTCCCAAGGTTTCTCACTGGTGAGAAACTGTTACTGTACTCCTTCCTTAGAGATAGAATGCATTTTTTCCCCCTTCTCTCTCAGGCACTGAGTTCACAGCACTTAATTAATCCCAGGCTACAGCTGGAGCAACAGCAGGGGGGGAAAAAGCCATCGAGGTTTTGAGCGTTTGCTTTTCCACTTCTTCCTTCTGATTAATTTGCTTTCGGTTCTCTTTCGGGGCTTGTCAAAGTTTGTCAAGTGGCTTAGCTCTTAAGGACGTCAGCAAAGAAGCGGGGTTCTCCCTTTGCCAGCCTCCAAGAGCGGGGTTTCCCCAGAGGCCAGTTACCTGGAGGTGTCAGGTGAGGAGTCACCCCCCGTGGTGCAGGAAACCTAGAAGTTTTCCAGGCTCAGGCCCTGCAAGCCCCAAGGAGCTTTTGGAGGTGAGGGGTTTGGGGGCAGAGAAGGCTGAGAGCCCGCAGTGCCATTCCACAGCTGCCTCTCTCCCCCAAAAGCCCGTGGTCGGGGGCACCCTGCCGGTCCACCAAGGCCTGTACTGGGATGGGCTTCAGCTGATGATCACCCGTAGCACAATCCAAACATGCCTGCTCCTTCTCTGCACCTCTCCCCTTTTGTGTCATTTGGTTCTCAGCAAACCTAACTGGGTTTTGGCCTATTAGTCAAATCCCTTTGTAACCTCAGCTGCCCTTCAGCTGGAAGGGAAATAACATTGAATCACATTCCACAGCTAACTTTGAAAGATGCGAATTAGGGCAGCATCAAGATATTCCTGCAGATGAGTGGTGGGCTTGTATCACCTAGACACATGG
The DNA here is from genome assembly GCA_963574415.1 of Tarsius wallacei. Taxonomy (NCBI): domain Eukaryota; kingdom Metazoa; phylum Chordata; class Mammalia; order Primates; family Tarsiidae; genus Tarsius; species Tarsius wallacei. The sequence goes on along the minus strand of CAUYQG010116233.1, from coordinate 9,151 downwards.
CTCAGGATTGTTGAAAATCCATCGTCCAAGGAACCTAATCATTTTAAGGATGTTCGTAGGGGAGCCTACGTGGCAGTGAAAGGAAAGAAAGTGTTTAAGACCCGCTTTCTGGAGAGAGAGCGCTGTTGACTTAATATCTGGGCCACTGACTACTGTGTGGCCCACCTGAGAGTAGTCGAATTGAGGGCAACCGCAGGCCATGCTTCTTGTTTCCCAAGGCTCAGAAATCGAGGCACGAACCCTGGACGTCAGCGCCAACACAACAAAAGGGGATGCCTCCTGTCGCTCACATGAAAGGCCCTGGACAGAAACGCAAGCGGGGTGGTATTTGTGCCAGCAAATTGGGTTTGTAGGAACAATTTGAACTTGAAAGTCCATGTGAATCACCTCTGTTTTCTTGGAGAACATTGTAACAAACCCATCTCCCTCTCCTCTTCACATCTCTGCGTTGCAAAGTGCTTTATTTTGCTTGGCATGTTATTTTGCTGATGTGCAATCTGTTGCTCTTGCTCCACATTCCTTTCAAGGCTGGTTTATCACATGATCATTTGATGTTTCTTTATGGGAGACAGGAGAAGACTTGGGGGAGAGGAGAAAGATCGTGGCGGAGTGTGTTTTATTTCCATCGCTTCCCACCTCGTTTTTCAAAAGTTGAAACCAGCAAAGGCTACTCTAATTTTGTTATTCTTCTTCTTCTTCTAAACCCATGGCTAACAAGTTTAGTTTTCCACACTGGATTAAGTGGCTTTTCTTTTTTCTGAATGGAAAAGTATACTGGCAAACCTACTCTCTTTCCTACCAGGTGAAGAAGGGTCAAGGGGCTATAAAACAACAATAAAGACATTGAAGACAATGCTTTTTGTTATTTCATCATTAAAATATTGATTAAACAGCTCTTCCTATACCCACCAGATAGTCACATAACCCAACTGTGGAATAATCTGTAATTTATTTTATCAGAAAGACGTGCCTTTCTTCATTTCTCTCTTTGTTGAGAGATGAAGGGATTCAAGCATCAGTTTGATGCTTCCACCACTCTGATGGCCCGTCCAGGTCTTATCTTACCCTTCCATCAGGCTGGGGACATCAGTGCTCTCTAGAATTGAGATTATTTTATTTAACAAGCACATATAGGCTGTTTCACTTTACTATCATATTTCCTGAATAATGTCTTAAACTCACTCCTCAGTCACAAACTTCCTTGACATAACAACTGAAGAGTTTCCTAAGTGTTTGACTATTTTTATTTTTGTTCAGTTATTTTGCAGTAGTACTTAGCATCAGGATATCCTGACCCTTGGAACAAAGGGGTTAAGAACAAAGAAAACAAATATATGATATAATGTATCGCATACACTAATATATTAAGAACACAACACTGCATTGTACATTTCTTCAAGAATGACTTTTAAAAAAATCCAAGGTTATAAGTTTCCACTGTATCCTCAATACTGCTTTCCATATTTCCTTATAAAAATATCTTAGAGAAGTTATAGGATGTAGAGTCATTGAACAGGAATACTTCCTAGTGGAGATGAGTCAGGGCCAAGCAAACACCATTTCACGTTTTCATTCCAAAGGAGGAACGTACTTCATTTGAAGTTTGAAAATTGAAAATGTTTGCACAATTAAAAAATGTTCCCCCCCAGTATGGGATTATCTTCATCCCAGAGTAGAAGTGCAAAAAATACCACAAGAAAGGTCGTTCTCATGGTATTTCTGGCTCACATAGAAACAGGAAGTACAGGAAATCTTGCGAGAAAGCTTGGCTTAGGAAATTTTTGGCTCAACTAGAGGCTCAAGAGATTGGGACAAACTGACAGGAGGCTAGCACTTACTGGACTAAAATCTCTCTACCACACTAATTCTCTGAAAGATGGTTTTATTACATTTCATAGTTAGCATCTGATAGGCTGTGATATTTTTTGTTTTTCAGACAGTTACTTTAAAGAGCATGCCTATAAACCTATGATTTTTCCCGACTCAGTGAATACCATGCACTTTGAGATAGTATCTGCAACCAGAAGTTTGGATCACTGGGGATGGGAAAAAGGGTAGGGATGTTTTGTGCTCAGAGGAATCATGAGGCAAAGGAAATCTCATCTATGTAACTTGCAAGGATTCTTACAAACGTTAATCTCTGTAATTAACATGCTCCAGACAGGAAATTTCATGATCGACTTTCAAAATAACCAAGTTCTTTTTTCAGGCACTGTGAGTCAACCTAACATTCCATTAAGAGGAAAATAGAGTAGTTCTCTTCTTGTGTGAAAGAAACATAATGATTAATTACAAAATCATAAGTGCATATTTGTTATAGAAATATTAGTGTCCTTGCTTTTCTGCCAAAGGTAATCTCAAATTTTAGTCTGAAAAATTACTCCTCATCTGGAAACTATAGGAGTTAGAGCATTCTAATGTTGAGGAACTAGGAATCCTTATTTTTTAATATCCAAAAATATTTATTCTATTTATAAAATTCTTTTGAGAAAAATTCCATTAGTAATATGTTATGTGTTGATTTCAAAATGATTCTGTTCCTTCTTTTGTGTTCCTTAATTTTAGTCGAATAAAAACAGAACTTCAGAAAAACAAAAGAAAAATAGAGTCTATTAATATATACAGGTCACAAAAAATCATTAAATCAGTAAAATGTTATAAATGTCATTTAATTGATCCTTTTTATTTATTGTTTGTTTTTTGCTTGCTTTTCAGTATACTTTTGTCTGTAACACTTTGAGCAGTAATGTGCTTTAATCAGAAACAGCATAAATGTGCCTGTGTTTAACAACAAAAAAAAAAATTCATAATGTAGAATGGTCTTATATAATTATGGTAACATAAAGAGGATGTTATGGGCTATTTATGACAGATGAACAGCTAAATTGCAAGAAGAAGAGATTATAAATAAAGATATCAATGAGAATGTCAAAGAAATTAAGATTTGGAGTTCAAATAGTCTTGCTAAAGATGAAATAAAATATTTAGGATCTAAAAAAAAAAAAAAAGAAACATAATGAGAACTAACAACGTCAAAACAGCTTGTTCCAATGGACACCTAATTCTATCAAAAAGACTTTGCTGTGTGGTTGCAGCTATAAGGAGTTGATGACCCCAGTACGAAAGTATATGGCCAAGGAAAGAGTGCCAAAGACAGTTGATTTAGCCCTTGATTTATTATTTTGAAGAATGTGTAGTGTTCTGAGTGTTATATAATTTTTGTTTTGTTTTGTTTTGTTTTAGAGACAGGAACTCACTCTGTTGCCCGGGCAAGAGTGCCATGGTGTGACCACAGTTCATGGCAGCCTGTAACCACTAGGCTCAAAGGATCCTCCTGCCTCATCCTCTTGAGTAGCAGGGACTACAACCATATGCCACCATGTCCACCTAATTTTTTTTTAACCTGCACACATATGTTTATCACAGCATTTTTCACAGTAGCAAGAACACGGAACCAACCATGCTGCCCATCAAAACAGGACTGGATTAAAAAAATATGGCACATATACATGATGGAACACTACGCAGTCACAAAGAAGAACAAAATCATAAACTTCACAGCAACCTGGATGGACTTAGAGTCCATAATACTGAGTGATCTTTCACAGAAACAAAGACCGAGTATCACATGTTCTCACTCATAAGCGGATCCCGAACAACTATCGTAATATTATAAGAAAAGGATTGGTAAAACATTTCTTTTCGTAGAGATGACGGTCTTGCAAAGTTGCCCAGGCTGGTCTTAAACTTCTGGTACTCCTGGCCTAAAGCGATTCTCCTGCCTCTACCTCCTAAAGCACCTGGATCACAGTGTGAGCCACCACACCTGTCATGTAAAAATCTTACAGACTATGGGTGCTCTAGGCAGATAAGCTCTCACTATATATGATTTTAAAAATACAATATTAACAGTATTAAATATTTCCAATCATTCTAGAAAATGTATCTTTTTAAAAAGTGAAAACGTAGAAACATATTCATTGCCATTTTATTTTAAGCCTATCAATAGAGTCTCATAAAACTTAATTTTAATGAAAAATCTTCTTAGATATTTTAGAAGTCTTTTATACCCTTATTGGCCTTAGTCAGTCTTCTATCCTTTAGAAATAATTCAAACTGTAAGAGAGTTTATTTATTTTGTCCTGAATTTTCCTCTCCATGAGTCAATTCAAATATGGATGTATAAACACACACGCACACACACACACACACACACACACACACACACACACACACACGACCACCCTGGTTCACAACTGCAATTCAAAAGAAATTTAAAATGAGCAGGAAAGGAAAAACAGGTCTTTCGACTTTGTTTAATGTAGCCTAAGTAGAAGAAGCTCAAACAATTTACAGTGTCCTTCATGAGAAATAGAAATGTAATAACTCTGGCCTTAGCTAATTCCAAGGAACAATGCCAGCAAGCAGGGTAAAGGACTTGGTCTGCAGACCAACCATACAAGGCAGCACATATTTCCATAGGGTGGAAGGCAGGTAGAGCAAAGGCGGAGGGGCTGAACCGACAGTCACGGTTTGTTTCAGAGCAGGTGTCTAAACTATACCCAATCATTCTGTTCATTCTGCAAATACGTCTTAACTGAGAAAACAACAAGAGAGACAACCTTCCGTGCCAGCCTCTAGGTCCTTTTTCAGGTTCAAGGTACCTGCCCAACTTTCCCTGCCTAGATTCTGGAGTTCCTTCTGCATTACTTCTCTATCCTTTATTTTTCCTTGAATATTGAAAGAGAGAAACCAGGATTTCAGCTAGCAGCAGACCTCTACCCTGGCTCTTAGAAATCTAAACAAATGCTAAGTTGACGGTCTCTAAGAAGCTTCCAACAACAAATAAGTCCAGTAATACAAAGGTTGGGAACCAAATGGCAGGAAGACTTGATTTCTTGAAAACCTTTGCTCCTTCCAGCTGATGAATATGGCCTCCTATTCTCTTCCATGACAGAACACGCATCTGAAGCTTTGGTATGTGACCCTGGCATCCTCTGACTGTAACCCTTCCAGGATTTCAGAGCTTATTTCAAATTGTGAAAGAGCTTAGGTTGTTGTAGAGTACATGATACAAAATCTCATATTCAAGTATGTCAACTTTTCAAGAAACAGCTACAACAACGAATTTCTAAAGTAACCCTCCAAGACTATTTACCTCAGAGTTACAAAAACTGGGTTTCAACCTGCACTCACTACTGAACTTTGCCTCAAATATGATGCCTTATCTATAAGACATGAAAACACCTTATCCATCACAATGGGATCTTGTAAGAATTAAATGAAAAAAAAAATGCTAGTTATTTTTGAACCACAATATGCTATAAAATTTAATATTATTATTTTTAAGCTACAGGAAGTCATAATTGGCAAATTAATTAAACTCAAATTTTGGTTATGCTTGCTTTCCTGGGACCTACCTATTAGAAAATAAAAAATCAAGCCCTCCCACCTTTAAAGTAGGTCTCACTTTGGAAATTTGTGTTCCCCATTAGAATGCAGGAGCAGAGGAAATCAAAGACAGGGGTATTGGATGGAGAGAATAGGGGAGTGGTCCATGGGGAGAGATAGAGAAGGATTTAATGGTAGAGAGTGGGTGGGGTAAGGGCCACGAAGTTATTGAATGAGAGCAGATAGGTAAAGAATAATGCATGTGTTAACAGGAGTGTCTTATAGGATAAATATTCTTGTAAGACATTTTAGAGGTATAAAAGCCCATGAATCATGTCTAGGGTCTCATTCTGCGTGATCTTTACCATGGGTTAATTTGTGCTTTGGTTAATAGTATATGGGTTCTTTTGATGGGGAATTTTGGTTTTAGTTCATAGTGACTAATGGGCGTGTTTGATGTTCGAGCAGTGCAGCTTTGTGTCATATGTTCTGGTAGTGAACATGTGTCTCCAGGCCTCCTCCTGGCCTCATTTCCCTAGACAAACTCATGAGGGCCTCAAATATTTTTCTTGGAGTCTTCATTTCCCAACATCTTTATAATTTTGATAGCTCCTAACTGATTTCCGTGTAATTTACAAGTGTTTCTGAAAGAAGCGTAGTGTGTAAAACTAAACATAATGTTTTAAAAATGGCCTAAAAAACGTTTGAAATATGTTTTTACTCTTTTTTTTTTTAATAAGTGAGATGCATGGATTTTGAAAGCTCTCAAGAATTAGGCCAGGCTAGAAGACCTCAAGGAGATTGGAGGGACGATTATCCAGATGTTCTTAAAGAACTGCTGGAAAATGCTGGAGTAAGGGTTTTCCTCATAATATAATAAAAACAAACTAGATCACTAATGAGACATAGGATTATTAATATAAACAACATAACAAAAGGAAAAAGTGAGAAAGTGATTAGGGATTAGGAATAAACCTTTCTGATAGGACCTTTTTTTGCCCTTAACATTCATTTATGTTCATGTGTATTAAGTTCAAAGTCAATTTGGAAGAAAGAAATTTCAACTGCTCCATGTATTAATATACTGAGTGTAATCTTGTTGTCTCTTCCGATTAGTCTTCATTTTCCCTTTTTGGTTTATTACCTCCTGGTGATTATGAATTACATAAAATACCTATGCCAAAAGGTGTTTCTCAGGTGCTATTCTAGATCAATGCTTCTCAAATGTTAATGTGCATACGAATATATTGGGGGATCCCATTAAAATGTAGATTCCGATTTTAAAAATCGGGGCTGGGACCTGAGCCTCTGCATTTCTATCAAGTTCCCTGTGGATGACAAAGTTGTCAGATCACACTCTAGTAGCAAGCCTAGAGTGTTACCATGTGGCAGCTATTTTCTGCTTGTTCTATATTAATTATTTGTGAAATAAAATGCAGCAAAAGTCCCGGTATTTACAAACACACCTATAAGAACTTTTGAAAACAATCATGCTGGCTCAGACCAAATACTTTCAATGGAAATAAGAAACGAGAACTCTGTGTAAGAATAAAGGCTGTGTCCGGGAATATTCATGATATTGAACCACAGCTTTTCAATTTTGTTTCATTCATTTCTTTTTTGAAGATAAGGTTAAGTAAAAGTCACTGTAATAAATGGTTATTATGGAGACGTACAGAACTTCATAAACAAATACTACTTTTGAAAGTCTGTTCTCACCCAATGTCAAACACAGTTTAGTTCGGCCAATTTCACCATCCCTCCTTCTTTCCCGCATTTTCTTGCACCCCTGTTGCTATTTTCAGAATGGTTGGAATACAGGCAAGGCTTTGAGTCTTTGATCTCCATCATGAGGGAGACTTTCACCAAGACTTGCTCCTTCATTTGATTTATTAAAGATTTATGTAAAACGGTCTTTGCATGAAGCCTGGTAATCTTTCCCACTGTAATATTCCAGGCATGAGTGAATGGTGACCAGATGATCCCACAAAGAAACAAAGATGGAAAAAAAGAAGGCATCCATGGCACTATAGCCAGTGGCCAACAGTGCTGCTGACTCAGAAGTGTACTTCAAGGTTACAGACTCAGCGAAATACACACACGAAAACACAAATGATAAATAAAACTCTGCAACGGGCTGTGCTCTGCAACAGGTATTGCCTGCAATTCACACAGCCCCAGACACAGTATTCATGGGAAAATGATGCCAGAAGCAAGGGGCATGTGAAATCAGCTGCAAGACCAGGATAATCAAGAGCGTGGGGCTAGAACACTACCACATTTATATGATTAAAAATTTGTACAGTTAACTAAACAAGAACGCTTAGAATAAATGAAAGCATCTGCCGGTAATTGAAAACACAGTTTGCTGTATTTTTTCCCATCGTCTTTCCTGATTCTTTCTAAGGCTAAGTACTCTGCTATGGTTATGAATACCTATATTTCCTGACATGCAGGAGAGTGACTAAAAGAAGGATAAAGAGAAAACTGGAAGATGGTGTGTTAAAAACTGGTATACATCATGCTTATGATTTTAGATAATTTTAGACCTTGTTCTCCCCTAATGGCAGAATTGAGGGTAAAAATGAAAGGGGAGTCAGTCTAATACATAGTATTCAATATGTAGTCTATAAACAGCACACTCTTTGCATAGTATAGTACAGGGATTCCTACTGCACCCCTTTTTGTTTGACATGTGGTGTTGCTAGAAGGATAATGGCTCCATAATCAAGGAGAGAAAGTCCAGCACACTAGAATATTTGTCAACATTGAACATTGAACATATATAAGATCTCTATCATCAAAAGATTCTCTAAGGTTTCCCCTTGGGTAATCTTTTTCATTCCACATTTAAATGCTAACCATATTGTGCTCCTTCTATTCTGTGAATTACTTAAAATGATTGTGTATCTTTCTGTCTATAGGATATGGACATTAAATGGTCCTGCTCGATTATTTTCTTATTTAGACCTCTGGATCTGTCTACTCTTTGTCCTCCACGATCTTCTGCCTGAATATATTCTGTGATCTGCTGATAAGGATTCTTGCAGGGGCGTCACAGCTGTAATCTCAGGACTCTGGGAGGCCCAGGTATGAGGACTGTTTGAGCCCAGGAGTTCGAGACCAACCTAGGCAACACAGTGAGACCTCATCTCTATAAAAATAAAAAAAAATTAGTTGGACGTGGCGGCTCGTGCCTATAGTCCCAGCTACTTGCAAGGTTGAGATAGGAGGACCATTCGAGTCCAGGGGGTCAGAGCTGCAGTGATCTGGGATTGTGCCACTGCATTCCAGCCTGGGTGATAGTGTGAGACTCTGTTTCCCCCCAAAGAAAGAAAGGAGAAAAAAGACTTCTTGCATTTGACATTGACATTCTGTTGCCCATTCAAGTGCAAAGTAAAATATACCTACTTTTGACATGCATATGTTCATATACCTTGCTTCTCTCATGTTGTGTGTCTCAGAGTATCAAGTGTCAACTTCAGAACCAGACATAACCAGACTTTTAATAAATCTGTAATCACTGTTTTCCTGCTTTCATACTTCAAATGGGCAATTGATTGAGCTAATATTACACTGCATTTTTCAAGTCTCTCATTGACCATTAAAACAAATTCGTGGGGACTGGTCAAGATGGCGGCAACACAGGCGGAACTGTGAGATTCTCCGAATGTGAGTTCCCCAAAAAGTCTCTTGCCCTCCTTCCCCTACCCCACTGCCCACAGCTAGACGCATTGGTCCGAGGCTCAGGGACCCCCGG
>CAUYQG010116231.1:0-27222 GCA_963574415.1 Tarsius wallacei | reverse complement strand
AAGCAGTAAAAGAAATGATAAGGCATTTTGTGTAAGGTTGAGGTGAGGCAGCTTGAGGACTTAGAAGGGAGTCAAGTTTCTTCTTGATATGTAGATGAAGCTTCATAGGTGACAGACTTCAGAGAACAGGTGAGTGTCTTAGAGGTGAGTGGATTGCCTGAGCCCGCGGGTTCGAGACCCTCCTGGGCAACTTGGCGAGATCTCATCTCCACAATAAAAATCAAAAAATTAGCTGGGCGTGGTAGCATGAGCCTGTAGTTCCGCTACTCGTAAGGCTGAGGCAGAAGGATTGCCGGGGCCCAGCAGGCCGAGGCTGCACTGCACTCCTGTCTGGTTTACGGTTTTATAATCAAACTAAAAAAAAAAAAAAAAAAAAAGAAAAGTAATACATAGATAACATCATTTAAAATTTGTATACATTTTTTGGCACCCCCTGTACGGTTTTTATTTTATGGTATTGTATTTATTTTTGCCAGCCTAGCTTCCAGGTAATATGTTAAGTGCTAGAGATAAAAAGGTAAAAGGTACAGTGTGATAGATAAGTAGAATATGCATATGTGTAAAACTCTTAAGAAAGAGGAAGCCGGACTTGGTGGCTCAGTCTGTAATCCCGCACCTTGGGAGGCTGAGGTGAGTGGATTGCCTGAGCTCGTGGGTTCGAGACCCGCCTGAGCAACTTGGTGAGACCTCATCTCTACAATAAATCAAAAAAATCAACTGGGCATGGTAGCGCATGCCTGTAATTCTGGCTACTTGGAAGGCTGAGGTGGAAGGATCTCCGGAGCCCAGCAGGTCGAGGCTGTAGTGGCCTGGAGCAGCCACTGCACTCCAGTCTGGGTGACAGAGTGAGACTCTAACTCAAAAAAAAAAAAAAAGAAAGAGGAAAAGTTGATCGACTGTAAGGTTGTCAGAGAAGAGCAGCTCTTGAAAAGAATAAGAATGTGTCATAAGGAAAACACAAGGAGGGAGCAGTGCATTTCAGGAAGAGGAAACAGCACGTGCAAAGGCAAAAATGGAGATAGGAAACAGCATAAAACAAGAGGTGTAGTTACTGTTGTATAACATAGGTTATGACATGTTCATTGAGTTGTTTTTTTTTTTAACTCAACGGTGTTTGGAGACATGAGAATAAAAGTGATTTTTCCCTTTTGTTAAATAATAAGCAATGGAATTTAAATATTTTAATTAACTATTCTATTTCCTGGTACTCTTAATAAGCTGTGGCCAGGCAGTCTAGAATAGTGTTGTCCAACAGAAATAAAATGCAAGACATATAAGTTCAAATGTTTCTATTAGCCATATCAAAAAAATAATAGGTAGTCAAATAAATATTGAGAAAGAAGAACAAAGTTGAAGGCATCACACTTTCTGATTTCAAACTATATTAAAAAGTTACAGTAACCAAAACAGTATGGTACTGGCATAAATACATATACATAAACTAATGATATAATAGAAAACCCAGAAATAAATCTACTCATGTACAGTCAACTAATCTTTGATAAGTCAATGAGCACACAATGAACACAGAGAATATACAATGAGGAAAGGATAATCTCTTCAATAAATGGTGTTGGAAAACTGGATATACACATATAATCCTTATCCTACACCATAATTAAAAACATAAAACTCCTAAATGAAACCACAGGGAAAAACCTCCTTGACATCGGTCTTGGCAACGAACGAGTTTTTGGATAAGACACTGAAAGCACAGGCAGCAAAAGCAAAAATAAGTGTGATTGCCTCAAACTGAAACACTTCTTCACAGCCAAGAAAACCACCAACAAAATGAAAAGGCAATCAAAAGAATAAGAGAAAATATTTATAAGCCATATATCTGATAAGAGGTTAATATCAAAAATATATAAAGAATTCATATAACTCAAAAGCAAAAGCAAAAATGAAACCTGATTTAAAAAATGAACAAAGAACCTGCATAGACATTTCTATAAAGGAGACGTCCAAGTGGCCCATAGGCACATGAAAAGATGATCAGCATTGCTAATCATCAGAAAAATGGACATCAAAACACAATGAGCTATCACCTCACACCTAGAATGGTCATTATCAAAACAACAGCAACAAAGTATAACAAGTGTTGGCAAGGATGTGGAAAAAAAGAAACCCTTGTACACTGTTGGTGGGAATATAAATTGGTACATCTATTATGAAGAGCAGAAGGTTTCTCAGAAAATTAAAAACATAACGACCATACACTTCAGCAATCCCACTTTTGGGTATGTATCCAAAGGAAATGAGATCAGTATATCTGCACTTCTGTGTTTGTTGCAGCATTGTTCATAGCAGCCAAGATAAGAAAACAACCTAAGTGTCCATCTATGGATGAGTGCATCAAGAACTTGTGAAGTATGTGTGCGTTATGTACTGAAATATTAAACAGTCATAAAAATGAAGAAAATTCTGCCATTTGCAATAAGAGGACATTATACTAAGTAAAATAAGTCATACCCAGAAAGACAGCCACTGTACCATCATTTGAACCTTGTAAGTTGGATTCACGGAAACAAAGAGGAGAACAGTATTTACAGGGGTTGGGGAGTAGGAAAAATAGGTAATATTAGGCTGGTGATGGGGTGCTAATATCACACATTATGGATTCCCTTAAATCTCTTTGCTGTCGGTCCACATTCACTCGGACAAGATATAGCTGAGAGGAAATAGTGAGGGTAGCTGGAAAAGATCTTGAAAACAGCAAAGAGATTGAGGTTAATTAAGGGAAGATTAGAGTCATGATATGGAAGAAGTTTTTAAATACTTTTTGACACATTCTAGATCTTGTTCCTGTTACTGAAGTAAATAAACAGTTTCAAATGGTGGACAGACTCTCAAGAGAGAAAATGTCTGGTCATAATAAGGATGGCTAATTCTTTCTCACTGTACTCATCCAAAAAACACCCACCACAAAGTCCAAAGTTCCGAAACACAGGCTAATGTACTTTTCCAAAGACAAGTTTTTGTTCTTGTTTTATTTAGGCAAAAATATAGATATGCTTCTTCGACAAACTCGTAAGTAAAAATGTGAGATTAAACTCATCATTACATTTCAAAGAATATATTTGACAAGTATTTCCTATTTTATGAGCGTTCCTCCAAGAATTTCCAGCAATTATTCACCATTCACCCAGAATATTCCATCAATTATTTACCAAATATTTTTTTGAGTGCCTATTATAATCTAGGTAATGTAGGCCAGTAAATTACAACAGTGAACAAGAAAAACTCCATCCACATGAAAAATACACGATAACAGCTGTCAGAGGAAAGGCTGTGATGAGAGATTGCTGTAGTAGGGTTGCTAGATTTAGCAAATACAAGCTTTTATCTTTTGTATTTAGCAAATACTAATACGGGATGCCAAAGGTTGCAGTGGACATATACTAAAAACTGTTTACCTGAACTTCAAATTTAACTGATCATCTTGTCTTTTATCTGGCAAAGGAAGTAGGGTGAACAGAGAGAAAGGAAGACTTCCTTCACAGAGTAATTTCTAAGACGAACTCTGGACAGGGCAGGGAAGAGACAGGGAGAAATCTTTCTGGGAGAAAACACAGCAATACAAACTGAGTCCCCAGGCCCGTGTAGAATCCAGGAACAGAAAGAAGCAAAAGGATTGGGGGTGAGGAAGAAGGAAGGGGGGTAATGTTGAGAGATGACACCCCGAGGGGGGAAAGCAGGGATCTTATCTTTCAGGCTTTGGGAAGGAGTTTGCACTGTATAGGAAGAGGGGTGAGATTTCACTAAAGAACTTTAAGCAGCTCATGTTGATGACAGTCTGAAGGACGGACTGCAGGCGGACAGACAGGGTGCTGGGAGACCCGTTGGGAGGCTCCTGATGTAATTCAGATGAGAGCCAACAGAGGCCTGGACAGAGGCAGTGGGGAGGCAGGTTGATCAGCAACACCTGGACTCGGGATGGCAGAGACAGAAGCAACTGCAAAGAGGGAGAGGGAAGCCTGGGAGGGAGGGAGGAAAGTCAGGAGAAGCACATGCTCGGGAAAACAGCAAAGCAATGATCAGCACGCCAAATGTGTTTGGATAATAAGGACCGAGAAGTGACTCTTAGGTTTGGTCATAAGAATGTCATATCGACCTTTGGCAAGGGCAGTCTCAGTGGAAGGGATGAGGCCAAACTAGGTCGCAGTCGGTCGGGTGGAAGGTGATGCCGGCCTGGGAACCCGGCGGGGGCACCGCAAGTTTCCCAGCTCCTCTTGCCCTTTTGACAGGGCCGAGGGTCAAGGACAAGAGCCGCGCTTGGAGCCCCAGCGGCCGGTTCCCCAATCAGTCGGGGCAGCGCGGCAAGCAGATCGCTGGGGTCCAATCCTTTCCCAGAGCCCGCTTGACTGACAGAGCCGCGCGCCAAAGACCGAGCGCAGAGCCGAGGCGAGTCGCGAGGGGGCGGGACTCCAGGGTACTAACCCGGAACCGGTTTGGGGCTCGATTCCCATTGTGAGGCCAGGTCGGGGGCGGGCTCTCAGCCAGAACGGCGAGACCCTCCGGGCCAATAGATGAGCCTCACCAGGTGAGCGGCAGCCGCCGTCGCCAATGAGGGGCGGGATGTGGGCGGGCGAAGTGGGTGGGTGGGCGATCAATGAAGCATCTTTTTCTCCTACCCGTCCCCCCTCCGGGGCCATCGTGCGGAGGTGCCACCGGGGTCGCAGGTGAGCGGCTCGGCGCCGGAGGAGGCGGCCGGGGGAGCGGCGGGCTCCGCGGACGGTGGGCGCCCTCGCCGCGGGGGAGGGCGCCAGCGGGGTCCGCGGCAGGTGGCCGCCCCGCGGCTCTCGGCTTTGGTCCCCGCGCGGCGGCCGCGCGGCAGACGGACGCGCTCGGGAGGAGTGTCGCGGGGCTGTCGCCTGAGCCGGGGGCGGGGGAGGGCCGGGGCCGCGGCCCCCAGGCTGCACAAGTTTCGGGGCACTCGGTCGGGACTCTCGTGGGCGGTCCGGAGGGCGGAGTCTCCGCCCAGGTCCCGACTCCCGCCCGGCGCGGCCCCGGCGCGGCGTCCGAGTCAGGTGCGCGCCCCGGCGCCCGGTGGCCCCCCGGGACTCCGGTGTCCTCGGCCCTTCCCAGGGGCTGTGTCCGGACGGCCCCGAGGGAGGCAGCCGGGAGGAGGCGGAGGCACTTTGGGAACCGGCGGCTCGCGAGCAAACTTTAGCTCTCCGCCTCCCGTGTAAGTTTTGGAGAAGAGCATCTTACCTGGCGGGGAAGTGAGCCTCCTGTGAGAATACTGGGGAGGGGAAAGCCGCCCTTCGAAGAGGTGGGGGTTGAGGGACGATGGTAGGCTGGTGATGCTTTTCTTCTCGAACTGCTTAATGAATGTACCCTCCAATTTGGGGGGGCGGGGGGGGGCTTGGATCCGGAAGGTACCGTCTCGTTTTCAGGGACTTCCTAATTTTGTCTATCATGAAGCATCTGGCGCTTCGTTTGAAGTTTCAGCGCTTGTAAGAAGAAGTTGCCCGGTTTTAACATGCCACGGGCCGTGCGTCCTCTTCACAAGGCTCGCAGAAGTGCACCCCATTTCATTCCTGTTTCCGACCCGTAAGGAATGATCGCTGGGAGTTCAGGAGAATGGCCGTTCTCTGTGATGCGGCCTGGAAGGTCTACAAAGTTTGGGAGGTTGCAACGATTGAATCTCTTCTGTAAAGCAGGAACGACAGCCAGTATAATAGGGACAAGGCATCTTTTAATATTTTATGTGGTGTTATATCTCCAGCACCAAGAATGGAGCCAGGTGCGTGGTAGGAGCTCCATTAAGTATTTTTTGAGGAAATTATTGGGGGAAAGGATGGTAGAAAACTCAAGCCTCTGTTACATGAGTGTCAACGTATAAAGGCTGGGACAGAAAGACAAGACTTTTTTTTTTTTTTTTTTTTTCCCCGTGTAAGCGTAGCTACCAAACGTCAACAACTCAAGATGTTGGCGCTTTCTTGCACTTATTCGGAAAATGGCAAGGTTTTAGTAGAAAATGTTCACACAATTAAGCCAAGCCTGACTGGAAATGTAAGGTGTATCTCAATGTCAATTTCAGTGAGGTTAAAATGGCTTACAGTCCATTTTGTTAATGAAATAGTTCATTAGCTCAGCGTAGGTCAGGGACAAAAGGATACCACTGTACGTTAGTGGTAATGGAGTTAGGAATGTTGGGGGAAAAAACAGCCCCCGCAAATAGCACCAACTGCTGCAGGTTTTGAAAATTTGTTGACTCAGCGGTAAATTAAAAAGGACTGCTATTTCTGCCATGTCCAATAAATTTACAACAATCTAATTACTAAATCTCAGTTTCTAAGAATAGCAAAATCTGATGGTGGATGTCTTTATTAAAAAAAATAGGATTTTCTTAACAACTTCAACCACTTTTTAATTAAATGCTTGTATTTTGTTACATATCATAGTTTATATGTTATTACAGTGTCGATGCCTTCATATAAAAAAGTAACCTGCTTGAGCTTCAAAAATGTATGAACTGTCACAGATAATGTTTGTCTCTTTCAGTACATTTTTTAAAAGCAAGGAATAGTGTCTTTCTAAGCTAGCATTAAAGATTTTCTGGTATTTGGCCCCAACCTAGTTTTCCAACTTTAATTCCCGGTATTTCTCCTTTTTATTTCTGTCTCTCATTGTCTATTTGTTTTCTAAAACTCAAATCAATTGCTAATTTTTTCTCAAAACCTTCCTTGGTGCCATTAAAGATTTCTTATTTTGAACATACAGATTTTTTTTTTTTTGAGTCGAAGTCTCACCCTGTCTCAGGCTGGAGTGCAGTGGCACGCTCACAGCCACCGCAGCCTCGACCTGCCGGGCTCAGTCAATCTTTCTGCCTCATACTTCCAAGTAGCTGGAACTATAGGCATGTGCTGCCACGCCCGGCTTAGTTTTTGATTTATTGCAGAGACGAGGTCTCACCAAGTTGCCCAGGCTGGTCCCGAACCCCTGAGCTCAGGCAGTCCTCGCGCCTCAGCCTCCCAAAGTGCTGGGATTATAGGCTTGAGCCACCGCACCCAGCTTGTTAGTACTTCTTTATTGTACTTTTTATATATTTGCATTATTCATCCAATAAACAAATATTTGCCTACTATGTCCAGATACCATACTGGATAATAGCTGACATTTGTGGGCTTACTGTATCTTAGGCATCATAAGCTTCTTAATTGGATTATCTCTTTTAATCCTCAAAACATCATGAGTGTTAGTCTGTTGTTATTCCCACTTACAGATGAAGAACCAAGTTTAAGAGGTTAAGTAATTTGCTTGAGATCACAGCGGGTAAGTGGTGGAACTGGCATACAACCCTAGGTAGTCTATATTCACAACCTGTGGTTTGCAGACTCCATGACGATTTTTTTCATGTATTTTTATTTAATGCATCTATGTTTCACAAGGTTGTAAACTACTTGATGGTAGGGATAATATATTCATCTTTGGCCCTTATTGCTCCAATGGAAAATCAGTGATTATAATGCAGCCGAGAATGGAAGCAAGTAGTGAAGACATTGGACGTAGGTGAGTAGGAACAGTGAGGATGTCCTGGAACAGGAGACATTTAAGCCAAGTGCTGAAGAATGAGTAGGCATTAGCCCGACAAAAGAGCAGACACCGTGGGAGTTGGGACGATGGGCTAGAGAAATGTATGTCTGATGGCCCCAGGGCAGAGGCCATGACAGCTAGAGCTGTGCTGTCCAATAAAGCTGTTAGCCAGTAGCCACATGTCGTTATGAAGCACCTGAAGTGTGGCTATTTCAAATTGAGATGTAAAATACCACCAGACGTTGAAGACTTAATATAAAAAGGGGATGTGAGATATCTCAATAGTTGTTTATATTGATTACACATTGAAATAACATTTTGGATATATTAGCTTAAAAATATAATGCATTTTACCTGGTGTTTTTTTTTAATGTGGCTATCAGAAGATTTAAAATCTATAGGGTTTTCACACTTCTGTTGGACAGTGCTGATCTAGAATTCAGAGGAATTTCAGAATGACTAGTACTGTGTTTGTGTGCACCTGTGTGTACACATAAGTTTGTTGGAGAGAGTAGGTTGGAAACGCAGTTAGGGAGTTGGTATACGAGGTGATGGATGAGTCTGGAAAAGGTAGATATGAGAGTATAAAGGTAGGACTCAGATAAGGTTTATAACAGAAAGAGTAAGGAGAGTAAATTTAGCTCTTAAGTGCAATGGAAAGCCTTTGAAAGGCTTTAAACACTCAGTTCACTCAGTTCACATTTGTTTAATGAAGCAGTATGTCTTAATCACTCAATCTAATAATGGATGTTCCTGGTTTATACTTCTAATTCGGTCTTAAATCTTTCTAATAAAGATATGGGTAGGTGTCCAAAGTCATTCTACTTAGAAGAAAGTTTGGTTTTCAAATGAGAGCAGTCTATTTCTTAAGTCTACATTGACTTAGCTTGTATTACTCTGATGTGTTTCCAACAAATAGGAGTATGAGTTGGTCTTTACAACCAGGCATATTCTTTTTGCATCTGACATAACATTCCATTGGGCTGTTTTCCAAGAATAAACCAGCTTTATCTATATTTTAAGTCTTTTATGGCAAATGAGGCCTTTCCTTAATGATCTTTGAAAGGAAGTTTCTTAGCAGCTACAGCATTTGCACTCCGCCTTGCCTTTTTGTATGTATTTATGCAAGTAGACTCTTTTTTTCTTCTCCCCCAGCAAGCTTTCCAAATCAGAACAGGTTCAGAGTAACTCCCCTAACATTGATTCTCTAGCATGGTGGTTCTCAGTCCTGGCTGCAAATGAGAGTCACTTGGAGAGCTTTTAAACTCCTGTTGCCTGGCCCTATTCCAAAGATTCTTTCAGTTGGTCAGAGATGGGGACTGGTTATCAGTGTCTTTTAAAAGCTCCTTAGGTGCTTTTGTTCAGTAAGCTACTAGATACATGTGCCACTGAGTTCTCAAAATGAGATGTTCTGTAACTATAAAACACTCACTAAACTTTAAAGTCTTAGTGTAAAAAACAAGAATGGAAATTCTCAATTTTTATGTTGATTACATGTTAGAATGGTAATATATTGAATATACAGTGTATGGGGTGTCATACAGTGTTTTAAAATTAGTTTCACCTTTTTTGTTTTATTTTCCTTTACCATGGCCACTAGGAAATTTTAAATTACACATGTAGATCCCATGGTATTTCTGTTGGACAGTGCTGGGCTCTAGTCTAGACTCTTGCTACTCATGATGTAGTGCAAGAACCAGGAACATCAGCATCATTTAGGAGTTTGTCAGAAATGTAGAATCCCTGGCCCACCCCAGGCCTACTGAATCAGAATCTACATTTTTTTTTTATAAATTATAAAGCAGATTATTTATTTATGTGTATTATAGATATGTAAAGTACAAGTCAGAATTAGTTACACAAGCAGACTTCGTGCTTGTGCAGGTGTCATTTTTGTAGAACGATTTATGTTCCTCCAGGTGTATTCCCAGGAGAGGTTTTGCTGGATCGTGTGGAAGGTCAGTTTTAGCTCTGTTAGGAATTGCTGCACTGCCTTTTCCATAGAGAGTGAATTAGCCTGCGCTCCCACCAACAGTATAGAAGCGTTCCTTTTCTCTGTACCCTTGCCAGCTTCTATTGTTTGTTGATTTATTAATGAGAGACATCCTTACTGGAGTTAGGTGGTATCTCATTGTGGTTTTGGTTTGCATTTCTCTGATGATAGTGAGGCCAAGCACTTTTTTTTGTGTCTGTTGGCTACTTGTATATCTTCTTTTGAGAAATGTTTATTCATGTCCCTTGCCCATTTTTGGATAGGATTGTTTGTTTTTTTCCTTTCAGCTTGTTTGAGCTCTTTGTATATCCTGGATGTTAGACCTTTGCCAAGTACACAGTTAGCAAATATTTATTTTCCCACTCTGTGGGTTGTCTCTTCACTCTCTTGGTGGTTTCTTTTTCTGTGCAAAAGTTTATTAGTTTTATAAGGTCCCATTCATCTATCTTTTATGGCATTCACTTTTGGGGATTTGATCAAGAATTGGTTATCTACTCCAATGTACATTTTCTTCTAGGATTCTTATAGTTTGAAGTTTTATGTTTAGGTCTTTGATCCATTTTTGTACATGGCAATAGGTAGGGGTCCTGTTTCATTCTTCTGCGTGAGGTCAGCCAGTTTTCCTAGCACCATTTGCTAAGTATGGTCTCCTTTCCCCAGTGGTTATTATTGGTGGCTTTGTTGAAGATGAGTTGGTTGAGAGATTGAGTTTTTGCTTCCATAATCTCTGTCCAGAATCTGCATTTTAACAAGATCTCAGGTGATTCATATGCACAGTATGGTTTGAGAGACGCTACTCTCCCAACATCTTCAGAATTTTATTTAGTTTCATAATTTTTTTTCATCTCATTATTTTTCACTATAGAGGCAGGTCAATTTTTACATTCGTGATTTCAACTTTGTCTCTTCATTTGTCCTTCAGAATAATTCATATTCACATCATTTTTGTTTTCAATTCTCATTCATTTTCTGTTATTTTATATTTTTAACAGTCATTGCTTTTTAAAGTGTGTGCAAATTGAATTAGCATGTATTTATGCAATACATGTACTATGTGCTCATAAATACTTACATACTATTATAAACATATATGATTTTTCTGGAAAGGGTTTTGAGAAGCTGCTAATATTAGTTACATTGTTGGTAGAGAGAGATGGTTACTTCATTTTCTACTTTTATTTAGGCTTTCTAAACATATATGTATAATTTGCTTTAAAAAAAAATCAACAGATTTGGGGGTTGTGAGTTTATGGGACTTTTAAAATATGTAGTTTTCTATCATACAAATCTCTCATAAGTAGATTTTAACATAACATTAATTACCTCAAAGTAAATAAAATAAATGTGCTGTGAGCTAACAACCACATGACTTAGACAGAGATGACCGAACACATGATCCCCAGAGCTAGTGGTTGGTGGTAGACAAGTTAATGAACCTTCTGTGGAGCATGGCATGCTCTGTGTCTGAATGTTCCTTTGTCCAATTTTGTTGGCTTGCGTTAACTATAGCAGCGGTTCCCAACATTTTTGACATCAGTGACCAGTTTTGCGGAAGACAGTTTTTACAAGGATGGGAGTAGGGGGGCTTGGGGAGTAGGGGGATCATCAGGCATTTGATTCTCATAAGGAGTGCACAACCTAGATTCCCTACATGCGCAGTTCACAATAGGGTTCGTGTTCCTATGAGAATCTAATGCCGCTGCTGAACTGACAGAATTTGGAGCTACGCTTGCCCACTGCTCACCTCCTGCTGTTTGGCCCGGTTCCTGACAGGCCACGGACTGAAGTTGGAGACCTCTGAACTATATAGCATTACACAGGGATGATGTGCTAAGCCATATCCATACTCTAATAGGACATTTATTGCATATATCTGTTATGGGACTTAGCATAGTTTATTCATCTAGTCCCCTATTGATACATCCTTGTATTTTTGCCCTGCTTCTACCTTAAAAATATGGTAGTGGTTTTAAAATGATTCAAAAAGCTATGTAAATGCTTCAGAACCTTCTGTAATCTTTTGGAAACAAAAATCCATCCTCATCACATTGTAGGCATTTGTTTGATGTGGAATTTGATGTGTCTTTGGCTCTGTTCTATTCTTAAGGACATTCAATCTGCTGATCTTATTTTTTTTTATGTCTGATGACTTGCTTCCTATTGGTCTGTACTGCTCAAGTAGCCATATAACCTGTTTGCTGAAAATTTTTTCTTCAGAAGTTTGAATAACCTGTTACATTCTTTGGTCTAGTTCTAGGGTGAGTAGTTCATCTCATCTTCACTTACTCTCTATAAACTGCGTCTCGCCCACATTGACTTGGACTCCCGTTTTCTCATAAGCAGATGCTTTGCGTGCCCATGGAAACTTCAGTTTTGCTGGTTTACCTTTCTTGTGCTATTTTCTGTTTCTCTTTTCATCCCCCTTCTCATCCCTTTACCAGTTTCTTATTTTAAGTTTATATCTTTACCTCCTCCTCTCTGATAGGCACAGTGCCATGTATTGAAGATACGGTCTTTGGAGCAGGTGGGCTACTATCGCCCAGACCCTCAGAGTTGGGGCATGTGGTTGAAGAAAGAAGAAGCCAAGTTTTGACTTCAGTAATCTCTACATGTATCCTGCAGCATTGGGTACTGGTTTAATGATGCATAAATCATTTTGGTTCAGTTCTTTTTATTGTGGCTTGTAAACATGGTACCTCTTAAATATTTCAGTCACCTCCAGAGGAAAGCCGAATACTTGCCCACCCTATCGGATAATTTGAATTACATGGGAATGTTAGGCCAGAGTGCTAATTAAAGTTGATCCTTTAAGACGATAAGTGTTCTAGAATGTTCACTAAACTGGCTTGGGACCAGCTGTTGAAACATTCCATCAATTTTATATATTAGGTAATATTTTATATATGCAGAAATAATATAGCTGTGGTGTTCTGATAAGCCAGCTCTCTGCTCACTCAGAATAAGTCCTGACTTGTAGCATATGTCAAGTCTGTATTAGAAGTACTTGCCACCTTGGCCAGTCTTTAGCTCCCAAATGATATCGCTGATCATGGAGTTGGAAAGAGATGTGCACAGTTGTGTTCTCCCATGGGCAGGCTCCACACACTCCTCATGTGGCATGTATGCTGTGAAACACTATAATATAAAGACCCGCGGACCCGCCACTCAACTTAGGAACTAGAACAACCCCAATATTACTGTGACCTTTCTGTTTCCTTTTGTCAACATTATGTGCAGATTTTGCGTCTGATGTGGCAGTCACTTAACAGTGCTTAGAGTGTGCCAGGAACTGTTCTGCTTATTTACTAAATCCATTAATTTTTTAGCTTTTCTGTGAAGTAATGTTATCATCATTTTACCAATGAAATTGCACATAAAGGAGGTTATGTAACTAAGGCCATACACTCGGAAGTGCAGAGCCGGGATTCCAACCCTGGCAGTCTGACTCCAGAATCCATGCTCATAACTACTACACATACTACCTCTTTCGATGTTTTAATTTATAAGTAGACTTGCTTATATTCTAGTGATAAAGGCTTATATTTGGCTGTAAGTGTAGTATATCTCTAGGAAAATATCAAGAGTGCTGCCCCTGACTACACATTCCAATTTAATGGATTTCAATTTCATCATTAAGTGTTTCTTGATAAGTTTTGAAAGTCTACAAGTCTGCTTTAGACATGCTTGCAACTTTTTTTGGTTTTTTGCATACTTGGCCTTTTGTTATGGGTGTGTGAAACTGACAGTGATTTCTAGAGAATTCATTTTCTGCTGTTTGGAATTTTTAGTTCTCTCTGACCTTCATTTCAACAGCAAGTGGCAGTTCAGGAGATGGTTATTCCACATGAGTGATTAGAAACAAAATGATGTGGTGATAGGCATATTTTTGGTGATGTTATTAGACACATACAAAGTCAGCTAAAGTAAGGTTATGAGAGCTTGAAAAGAAAAAAATACATAAAGGTTCAGTGCAATGGTAATACAAAATGCTTTGTTATTAAAGTTTCAAAATAAGAAATTAGCATCCACTTTTCAGTCTAAAGAAGAAAAAGCCCAGTGATAGAAAAGAGTTGTGCATTTTCTGATTACACTTAGCTTTAATTTTTTTATATTTTTGCTTCAAAAGAAGATACTATTTGTGTGGTGAATTACTAGAGAATTACTTTTCACACTAAAACAAATTTAAATTGGCAGACATTTAAGAAAGAAGAAACCATGTAATAAAGGGAAACTGAGGCACAGCACAATTTAAAAACAAATGAATTTATTTGAGCAAACACTGATCTATGGATCAGGCAGCTCCAAACCGGAAGTGGTTTGAGGGCTCTGTAGAGAGAAATCAAGGGGAAGGCTTTTATAGGACTAATACAGAAGTAAAGCCAATCAAATATTTGGTTGGTTACAGTTTGCCTTATTTGGTCTATCCTGCTGGAAGTTCCCTCATTATATTTTAGTTGGTGGTTTCTGATTGGTTAGCCTTAACTTTCATTTTTCTCAATATAGGCATTTGCAAAAAAACCCAAGCTAAGTTTCACATATGTATACAAATCAAGCAAGGTTAAGGTAACTTCTCAGGCCTCACTGATTTTGTCTGTTCAGAGATCCCTTGGGCCTGTTTTCCATTTTAATTTACTTTAGCAATAAGTAGAGCAAACATAACCAATTGAAACTTTGACAAATTTCTGTTCCCATACACAGATTTTTATCTAGATCTTCCACATAGATAAGAATATATTCATTTTGAAATATACTATTTTACTAATTGACACCTCAAAACGTACCTTAACATGTCTCTAAGATTTAGCTATCACAAGCTGCAAATAAAGTCAAAGTAGGTATGTTGTGAGGGAACCCGGATGTAAGTCTTGTCATTTAACTAGTTGTGTCGTGTGCAAATTGACCTCCCTGGATCTTGCTTTATACATAGGAAGGCTGCTGGTATCTTTCATATAATGCTGTGGAGGGGTTTAAAGGACAGGACCTGGAACTTCATGGGTATTTGATTTTTTTTATATTGACAGGAAAAGTTTACAGTCATAGCATGATAAATCTTGAAGGGACCTTTGCCATCTTATCTCATCTTCATGTTTTGTAAGGGAGGAAAATCAGCTCCATAGCAGTGATCAGTGAGTGAATTTGAAGTCAGACAACATGGTCATTTACTCTTTCTGAGCCCTTGTTTCCTATTACATACTTTTAAAATATCTTTTTCTGAGTGCTCTTCTGACCTCTGTTCCATCTTTCTCCTCAGCCGAAATAGTATTCCTTATAAAGCAATATGCACTACACCATGCAAGGCACTGGGGCCTTTGGTAGACGACCTCATTTTTGGCCTCACAAACAAAATGAGTCCCTGACTCAGTCAACATCTGTTCCAGCCTCCTAGTACACCTTCCTGGAACAAAGGATAGATAGCAGAAAGACCACATTTCACAGATCGATTGTAGTGAGAATCTTGGTTATTCCACTAATCAGATGCACTGAAGTGAGCATTGAAATCAAGGCGAGTAAAAGTCAGCTGTGTGAGGCATTTGTTTTACTGGTTTGGGTCTAGCACAGAGGTTTTCATACTTTCCTTGAAAACTTTAGCATTAGAATCATCTGTAGAATTTATTGAAATACGGATTGCTGGGTCCCATGCCTAGAGTTCCCGATCTAGCGTGCTGCCTGAAAAGTTTGCCTTCCTAACAAGTTTTGGGCATACCTTCTTTGGTGATCTGACAGCAAGAGAGTCTTCTGGAAATTGGAGAAATATTCTTACATCTAAAAGAAATGCTTACAAGAGGATCTTTTCCACTCAGAATTTGTATTAAAATATTGCCACATGAATATTTTAAAACGTATTTCGATATTCCAAGTGTAGTTACTTGCCTATATGCTGATCTTCAACTCTACAATGAAAGTGGCCCAAAGTACTGCTGGGAAATTGTCCAAAGAAAGGCAAATAATTAAAAGCCTTAATCGGAAACAAATACACCATTCAGCCTGGTTTTGCTTGGTGCTGGGGCTTTTGTTTAGGTGCTTTGAATGAGGGGGAGGATAGGGTGAGCACTGAGGGGCAGAATCACAATGGCAAGCCATGCAGTGTGCACTAGTCTTCAAGAAGTTTAGGAATCTAAACTATTGTTTGTTTTTGTTTACTTGGCGATCTTTTTCTTTAGCTGAGTAATTGGGTTGGGTGGCTGGGGAAAATCCTTGCCATTTTCACGTTACTCCTTTGATTCTGTCATATTCCCATAGTATGTTCATTGTTTCAGAAAATTTTGTTCCAAGCTTAGAGTTTCTGTATTGGTTTAACCTAAAAGTGAGTTTTAATTTATGAAGTAGTAACATTTAGGTAGGTGTCATTTATTTGATCAGATTACATTGTCTCCAATTGGTTTCTGAGTTTTATTAATTTTGTAGCTTAGACTTTCGGTTTTCTTCTAACATTATTCTACAGAGTCTGCTTCTTTTTCTTTTTTATATCTCAAACTAATGATCACTTTGGCAAAATGATCATTTTGACTTATCCATTAGATAAAAATATATTTATGGTGTACTGCCATGTGCCAGAAACTTTGCTAAGCTCTGGGGAGGTGATGGCCAGCAGAAACATCTCTGCCTCATGCAACATGGCAGTGAAGTGGGGAAAGAGATAGACTCTGAGCTGTATGTTAGTTAGCACAACTGTAAAATTTGGCCTCGGCAAGGTACTACAGACTTCATGCTAGAGTAATTGACTTGTCAGGAAAGGCTTCACTAAGAAAAGAATGCTTAAGAAGGGAATAATCCATGTTCTAGGCAGAGGGAACAGTGTGAACAAAGGCCTTGGACTGGGAAAGACAGGAGTAGGTGGCTGAAGACAGTCTGGAGTAGTTGGGGAAAGGGGGCCGGTTAGTGGGAGGAGATGGGGAGATAGGGAGTGGGGTCAAGAGTGAATATTGGCAACTGGTTAGGGACCATCACAACAGCCCGGGGGGAGAAGATGGTGTGTTGGCAGAGACAGAGAAGTGGGTGCATTTGTGCCATCTTTAGAGGGTTGTTTTTTGTTTCTTTTTAAAACTATATAGCTAATTGGGTGGAAGTGTGTTACAGATTTGCAGGTTAACTGATTGATTGTACTTTTTCCCTTTAGGGATTATCCAGTCTGCCTCTGCCACTACATGGATGGAGGTCTCTGTGATTTGAATTAAGGGCCAACAAAGAAGTGTTTTTTGTTTGCTTTGCAGCAGTCCTCAAATTCTTTTCCCATCTTCTCTTACTGTAAAAACTGCATTAAAGTTACAAAAAATGAAGCAGCTGAAAAGAAAAAGGAAAAGCAATTTTAGCGTCCAAGAAACTCAGACCCTTTTGAAAGAAATTACGAAAAGGAAAGAAGTCATTTTCTCAAAGCAGCTCAACACAACAATTAATGTGATGAAGCGGATGGCTTGGGAGGAGATCGCACAGTGTGTGAATGCCGTCGGAGAAGGAGAACAAAGGACAGGGACGGAGGTGAAAAGAAGGTACCTTGACTGGAGAGCACTTATGAAGAGGAAGAGGATGAAGGCCAACCTTAAGCTGGTTGGCTCGGGGTTTCCTCTCCCCTCTTCTGACTTAGATGACTCTCTCACTGAAGAGATAGATGAGAAGATTGGATTCCGAAATGATGCAAATTTTGACTGGCAAAATGTGGCAGACTTCAGGGATGCAGGTGGATCCTTAACTGAGGTCAAGGTGGAAGAGGAAGAACGGGATCCCCAGAGTCCTGAAGTAAGTCTTAGCCTGTGTGCCCTCTTTTTTTTTTTCTCCAGTTCTTTTTTTAAGCCAGAGTCTCTCACTCTGTCGCCCAGGCTAGAGTGCAGTGTCAGGCTCACGGCCACGGCAGCCTCGACCTGTTGGGCTCAGGCGATCCTTCCACCTTAGTCTTCCAAGTAGCTGGAACTACAGACACGTGTCACCATGCCCGGCTACTTTTTTGATTTATTGTAGAGATGAGGTCTCGCCAAGTTGCCAAGGCTGGTCTCGAACCTGAGCTCAGGCAGTCCTCTCACCTCGGCCTCCCAAAGTGCTGGGATAACAGGCGTGAGCCACCGCGCCCGGCCTTTTTTCCAGTTCTGATGCGAGAATTTATAGTTCAGGAACGGTTAAGAAGTTCCTAGATTTTCCAGTTTACTTCATTAAAGATAGCACATAATAAGTTCATTCCGTTTGTTCTCTCTTTGCATCATTCGTACTTTTCTTCTCGCCTAAATACAATTACCTTGATGATGTGTTAGTGACATCGGGTAATGTAAGTGAGTTTCGGAATTCAAATTCCGCGGTTTTACGTGCTCGTTCGGTGCCGAGACTCTTGGGCAAGTCGGCCGCCTGCGGCAGACGGGAACACTGAAAATTGCTTTTCTCGTTTCTCCCAGTTCGAGATCGAGGAGGAGGACGAGATGTTGTCGTCGGTCATCCCAGACCCGCGGAGGGAGAACGAGCTCCCCGACTTTCCGCACATCGATGAGTTTTTCACCCTCAGCTCGACGCCGGCCAGGGCGGCCTACGACGAGCCCCACTTGCTGGTCGGCCTTGAGAAGCAGAAGCTGGAGCTGGAGAAGCGGCGCCTGGACATCGAGGCCGAGCGGCTGCAGGTGGAGAAGGAGCGGCTGCAGATCGAGAAGGAGCGGCTGCGGCACCTGGACCTGGAGCGCGAGCGGCTGCAGCTGGAGCGCGAGCGGCTGCAGATCGAGCGCGAGAAGCTGCGGCTGCGGGCGGTGAGCGCCGAGCGGCCGGCCTCGGAGGGCGAGCCGGGCGCCGGGGACAAGGCCGCGCTGCCGCCGCAGGACGTGGAGGCCGAGAGGCTGAAGCTGGAGCGCGAGCGCCTGCAGCTGGAGAAGGACCGGCTGCAGTTTCTGAAGTTCGAGTCCGAGAAGCTGCAGATCGAGAAGGAGCGCCTGCAGGTCGAGAAGGAGAGACTGCGCATTCAGAAGGAGGGACACCTGCCGTGATTTTTCGGGGCCTCCGTCCGAAAAATGCTTGTGAACCGTGGGTTTTGCTCCTATCAGGTGATCCCAGGAGGGTGGTGGGAGTAGCTATGGATTTTTTCCTGTCTGATGTCAGTGTTTTCAATAGGAGAACGTTCTGTGTGAGTAGCTGTACGCCCAAGTAGTATATTATATAAAAACTTTGAACCCTAGCATAAAAACGTATAGTGGAAACTTGTGCCAGACTCTCTACTTCCGTAATATTACGTAGAGTCTTGTATAATCCGTGTACTCAGAGTTTACAATTATGTCTATGTAAAATTCCAGCCCAGAGGTTCTCAGCCAGAGATGATTTTGACCCCCGGAAGACATTTGGCGATGTCTGGAGACTTTGGGTTGTCAAAACTGGGGCGGGGAGCAGGTTGCTGCTGGCATCTGGTGCCTAGAAATCGGGAATGCTGCTAGACGTCCTGCAGTACACCCCACCCCCAACACACGTAGTAAAGAATTATCCAAACCCAAAATGTCTCATTAGTGCTGAGGTTGAGAAACCCTATCCTAGCCTAACCGCACTCCTCTATAGCTGTTTCATAGTTGTAGAATCTTAAAACCTCAAATACGAATGTGAATAGGTACTTAACATGGCCAAAAACTTTAACCGCGAACGTTACTGTGTAGTATGTTGAACATAGGGAGTGACGAAGATGATAGGTATCTTACTCCCATGTTTCCCTCTAGGCGTAGCCTTCTGAGAGTCAGAACACAATACAGGAATGTCAGAGATTGTCTAAAATGGGTACATTTGAAAAATAGTCCCTTCATCTAGCTGTATGATGCTTTAGAAGCAAGATGGTTTTGAAGCCTTAGTTCCTTTTCTTTGAGTCATTATCTTAGTTGGGGTCCCCAAATTGTCATTTCAACCATGTTCTGAAATCTTATGTAAGTGAATGGTTGAAGCTAGCAAAAACGGTACCAGTATAAAAATGGTCCCAGTAGTCCAAGAATTTGAACCCAGTGAGTGGTTGTTGGACTTGTTTTGAAAGTAATAGCGGGGCCGGGTGTGGTGGCTCACGCCTATAATCCCAGCACTTTGGGAGGCCGAGGTGAGAGGACTGCCTGAGCCCTCTGGTTCGAGACCAGCCTGGGCAACTTGGTGAGACCTCATCTCTACAATAAATAAAAAAATTAGCCGGGCATGGTGGCACATGCCTGTAGTTCCAGCTACTTAGAAGGCTGAGGCTGAAAGGATCACCTGAGCCCAGCAGGTCGAGGCTGTGGTAGCCGGGAGCATGCCAGTGCCCTCCAGCCTGGCTGACAGAGTGAAACTCCAACTAAAAACAAAAGAAGTAGTAACAGTTATTTGGGATTGGAGGTTGGGGGGCAGTGTCCACTGCATCAAATAATAATGATGATGTTGAAATAACAATAGCAGTTATGTGTTATGGATTGCGGGAAGTACTTGCCACACAATATCTGACCAAATCTGTAGAACATTTCTTGAGAGTGGTATCGATTCTTCCTGAATCTGAAGTTCAGAGACGTCATGCAGTGAGGAAATGGCTGATCTTTTTATGTTGTCGTGTATTCTGTCTTTTCCCCTCCCTGAGGAACAGTGTATGCCTTTTTAACCTCTTTGGCTTTTAATCTGAGACCAGGGGCTTGCTTAATCTGGTGGTTTTCCTTCAGTGCCCTGAGGGTGCTTATTCCACAGTCCACGTGATTCTGATGCACATGAAAGTTGAGAATCCCTGCACGAGATCACTTTGTGTTTTCTGATTTCCAGGGCCAATACGTAGCTTTAATACATGTCTTCTGTTGACAGATACTACCTTGATTTTGCATTTGTTCCTTGTTAATTTAAGGATGGCTCGAAACCATTGTTGATATTTGACTGTGGGTATGCAAGGAAAAAATATGCTTCTGCTTGCTTACCCTGACTTTAAAATAGTGTTATTTTTCTATATCTGAAATAAAGGCTTCTACTGTAGAAATAAATTTGTCTATACTGACTATCTGAAAGTTTATTGTTTCAAATGATATTCAGTGCTCTAAGGGTAGAGGTTATCAAGCTTGGGAGATAACCCTCTCATGTTCACTGGGGACAGGGGCCTAACATTTGGGCTAGGCATTGAACTCTGTGTGTCTCATACGTTATTTTATTTGCTCCTCAAAACAGCCCTCGAGTTCTAAGTCATGTTATTTTCACCTTTATAAGGAAAAAAACAAAAAAACCCAAAAAACAGAGCCTCCTCGATTCAATGAGCTATATATGTGAAAAATTATATACCTATATTGACCCAAGATTTTAGTGTAAGAGCTCTAAGGAGATGGAAGAGTGAAAGTTTGTAGGTGTCATTATAATTAATCGTAGCTTTGCCATTTGCTACTCATGAAAGTCATTTAACTTGCCCTTCAACTTGATTTCCTCATTTGTGAAATGAGCATAATGATACCTGCTCTGCCTGTGCTTCCTCAATTTTTTTCTTTTTATCAAGAAAATGGTGCATGTTAAATATGTAAATTATAAAATACTACTTAAATGAAAGATGATGTCAGTGTTGGATTTGAGATCAGTGGATTTTAATTTCCTAAGGAAAACATGAAGATAGTAATTTTGAATAGAGCACTCTTAAGTTCTTGAATCGGAAACTTCTAGAGCTTTGGTTGAAGAGCCTTGGGTTTCTTTTTCTTGCCCCAAGTGCAGATGGGTTGGGTGGGTTCACTCCAGTAGAAAAACAATGTTGCTGCATTTAGATGGTGGGGCTGGGCTCTCTGTGGTGTTTAATCCTTTACCAGGGTAGCTTGGGATGCTTCTAGTGGGGATGGCAAGAGTAGCGGAAAGAGAGGTGCCCAAAGTATCGAGGCCCAGTTTCAGAACTAGCGTGTCATCACACTTCTGCCATGCTGGATTGGCCAAAACTAATCTCAAGGCCAGACCAGAGTCAAGGGGCAGGGAATGGAGTCCACCTGTTGATAAGAGGAGCTGTGAAGTTGTTCTTTAAAGCTAGGGATACAGGGAAAGATGAGGTATCTTGGCCATTTTTGCAATCAGTTTACCATACCTCTATTCTGGTTTGCCTGGGAAACTCCTGATTATACTAGGGGTTTAGATATCCTGTCTGGTTTAGTATTTAGTCTTATACAAAAATGCCCTGATAAAGATTTTGCAAAGATGCTAATTTAGAAGAAGGAAGGGGCCATCATTGGCAGAAAAATAAAAAGTGTTCTCTCAAGGCTCTTTTCTTCTAATTGAATACTTTGGTTTTTGTAATCGAAGGGAATTCCTGCTTCACTTCTTTCATTTTCTGCCTAATTTGTCCATTTTTTTTTTTTTTACTTCTTCATGCTTTGCCATCTCTATTCTGTATGTAAAAGCAGATCATAATGCTTCTAGAATTTTTTT
This sequence comes from Tarsius wallacei, assembly GCA_963574415.1. NCBI lineage: Eukaryota > Metazoa > Chordata > Mammalia > Primates > Tarsiidae > Tarsius > Tarsius wallacei. The sequence continues at coordinate 5,354 of CAUYQG010116231.1, read as the reverse complement.
TTTTTAGTTAATAGGTACCTCTACTTCTTAACATTTTTGTTTAGAAGTCAAAATGATTTTTACTGTTTTGCTCTACGTTGCTTTAACAGTATACATGCCCCAGCCGGGCTCGGTGGCTCAGCCTGTAATCCCGCGCCTTTGGGAGGCTGAGGTGAGTGGATTGCCTGAGCCTGCGGGTTTGAGACCCGCCTGGACAAGCAAGACCTCATCTCTACAATAAATCAAAAAATTAGCCGGGTATGGTAGCGCACGCCTGTAGTTCCAGCTACTTGGAAGGCTGAGGCAGAAGGATCGCCGGAGCCCAGCAAGTCGAGGCTGCAGTGGCCGGGAGCGGCCACTGCACTCCAGTCTGGGCGACAGAGTGAGACTCCAACTCAAAAAAAAAAAAAAAAAAACAGTATACATGCCCAAAGTAAACTTAACTTTTTAAATATTTAATTTTTACTTTGTCAATGCTTTTTAGTCACTCTCCTCAGACCCGAAGTTATAACACCTAAAGCTCCCCGAGTACTATCAACTGATTTCCTTTTGCTACCTCAAACTTCTTTTCAATATATGCTTGGCCTTTATGTACAGATCAGGCAGTATTTTGTGCAGTGCCTTAATTAAAATCCAGATGAGGATTGTCTGTCAAATGTACCACTCTGAAGATTTCTCCTAGTGCATATTGAAAGGGATTTAGCCTATGTATAAAGGAGGCAGCTGGAGAAGAACATATCTTCTTGGAAAAAAAAAAATAGGTAAGTTGGTTGCTGAAATCACAGAAGACTAATTTACCACTGTAGACCATGCTGTTTGAATGAAGACCAGGAAGAAACAAGAAATGACAATTACACAATTTGAATTTTGATATATTCTGAAAAACCAAGAACTTTCTCAATGACTTTCATCAGTGAATACCATTTGTTATGTATCATTTATTTTTCTGATGTGACCCATTCATCTTTTAAGAAAATAATAAATTGAAATATGAAGCCCATCAACTCTAATGTCAATTTCCTTAAAAATTGTTCTTGTTCCAACATTTGAGCTGAAATAAAAACCTCTACTTACAATTGTTATAAGCACCTCCTCCTCTATGCTTTGCTATTTCCTCAAATACCGAATGCATGTCAGAATCAAATTTATTACTCCCTTCTCTCATACCTGTAAATCGATCTTCCCTTTGCAGGGGCACCATCTGTACCAGGTTGTTTGGGAGTTTCAGGTGTGTTTTTGAAGGCTTTGCCCTCTTTTTCCTACTCAGGTTGTTGATTAAATCCTGCCTTTCTTTCTGCTGATACCTCAAAACAGTCTTCTCAAATCTCACACATAATCCCCAGCAGCCTCCTCTCTCGGTTTCTTCCTGCTTAGTCTTCCCTGTTTGACACTACCTGAACAGATTTTCCAAATACTCCCTTCCTTACATCCTTAGAATTGACAGGCCATGAAATAGTGGAAGAGGAGCAGAGCTCAGGTAAGACCAGTCTGAGCTCCACTTCCACAGGGTGGTGTGGTGTGGTCAGTCTCTCTGAGCCTCACTGTTCTTGTCTGTATCACAACTCGTAGCTAGGCCCTGCCTTACTCTCACCATATCTGGAATAAGAATAATGCATGATCATGCCGTTTAAAACTGGAAGGCAACTTAGGGATAATACAAATTTGTTTTGCCTGTAATGAGTCTCCCACTTCCATATGAAGTATTAAGTCCACACATGTCCTTTGCTGACCCTGTTCATACAAACATATGGACGTATTTCCTCATACCAACATAACTAAGTCTGCTTGTCAAGCTGCTCTCAAATATGCAATGCAGTTTTCTCCCGTTTGCCTTTGCTCACATTGCTTTCACCCTTCGCCTTACTATTTTCTATCCTAGAGTGACAATCAGTGCACATTTTTTTCCCATGGTAGGGCCTCGTTATTTCTATCGCTATTTACCATAATTTAAAAATATCAAAATGAATTTCACTGAATAAAATTGGAATATTTTATCATATGAAATTGATATCATTATGTCTTTCAAAATCTCCTTAGGGGCCTTTTGAATAAAAATGTTAAAGTCAACACAGCAACATGTTAAAATCAACACAAATGTTAAAGTCTGTGCAGCTTATGACTCATTCCCCTCTTATCTGAGAACTCCCTAACTACAAGAGTGGGCCCTGGCAGCTATGTGGGTTCTGTGATGATCATTCGGACCAGAAATTGTTCATGGCTTGGGCTTGCATTCCCTGACATAACTGTACCATTCAAAGGATTATCTTTCTCATTAAAGATGATTAGCATCTTGACCTGGATCTAATTTTGGCTTTGATGATTTTGCAAATAAAATAGAATGGAGAAGACTTTAATTCTTTTTTTTTTTGAATTGTAGTCTCACTCCGTTGTCCAGGCTGGAGTGCTGTGGCACACTCACGGTCACCCCAGCGTTGGCCTGCTGGCCCCTGGTCATCCTTCCACCTAGCCTTCCAAGTAGCCGGAACTACAGGTGCACGCTACTGCACCCAGCTAATTTTTTATCTGTTGTAGAGACGAGGTCTCGCCAAGTTGCTCGGGTTGGTCTCAAACCCACGGGCTCAGGCAATTCACTCCACTTGACCTCCCAAAGTGCTGGGATTACAGACTGAACCACCGAGCCCTGCCAGGAAGATTTTAATTCTTACCATACTGTACTCTGGTGCCCTGCTAAGAGGCTTGGATTAGTTGTTGGTTTAGAGCTTTCTCTGCTGTCCATACTGTTTAAAGATTATTGTTCCTTTATTCTTGTATTCTTGTTATTTTAAAAACTACATCTTTGAAGCTGATACCTGCTGGCTAAAACCATCTTCCTTTTTTCATTACTCTTTTTGGTCACACCTTGTTCACTAACAAATTTGCCACTGCCTTATCTTTCTCGCTACTTGGTCATCCTTGGAACTTCATAGGTCACTGGTGGCCAGATAGAAAATCTGCACCTCTTTGGCCACTTAGTTTTGTGTTCTCGTCACCAGTTCTACTTTCTTCCACTTCCCGTCAAACAATCATTCTTGTCACACAGTAGTTGTTCTGAGCCAAGTCACCCCTGCTCCTCCAGAAACAAATTTAAACATCAGCTCAATGACTACAACCTACGGTCCTCCCAGCTTGCTTCAAGGGCTTTTCATCCTCATGGCTTGCAGGCCAGTGACCCATTCAATTTCACTAGCACAACTATCCTTTCTCAGATCAGATTCCATGACCACCATTTCACTCATACCCAGGCAGATTGGTACTAGTCTAAATTCACAAATCCATCCAGGCTCTCAATACTGCCTGCCAATCTTTCTGGTTCTTTAGCTGATCCTCTCTTGAACGTCCCCAAACCACTGTTTTGTGGGTTGAGTTGTGTCTCCCTAAAGATACATTGAGGTCCTAAACACTAGTTTCTTATGAATGTGACCTTATTGGGAAAGATAGTGTTTGCAGATGTAATTAAGTTAAGATGCGATCATACATCATACAGGATTAGCCAATGACTGGTGCCTTTGAGAGAGAGAGACACACAGAAGGAAATGTAAAGCTGGAGGCAGAGATTAAAGTGATGCAGCTACAAGTCAAGCAACGCTCTTGCTGGTGAACACCAGAGGCTAAGAGATAGGCATGGAACAGAGTCTCCTTCAACCTCTGGAAGAACCCTAACCCTAACCCTGCTGACAACTTGATGTCAGACTTCTGTCCTCCGGAACAGCGAGAATAGATTTCTATTGTCTAAAGTCATCCGGTAGGTGGTGATTTGTTATAGAAACCCTAGGAAACAAAGGCACATAATTTCAAAGTGTTTCCATGGGCAGCTCTGACCTCTCATTGGCCCTTTCTTCATGCTCAGTTGATAACCTTGCCTTTGAAGAAGAAGCCATCAAATAGTAACTTTCTCAACTTCTGGTCACCCAACTTAACCTATTCCTCCTCCCAGAACAAGGACAGGAGGGTAGCATATATGATTGTAATTAACGGTGCAGGTCATAACATTTCCTTTTAAATTTGGACTTAATTGTAAAATTAGTGTGCAATTTTCGATAAAATATCGAATTTCTCAATGACTCATATTTCTCTTATGCAGATTAAATAACACTTCATAGGATTGTGAGAATTAAACATGGCAGATCAAGCAATTTATGGAGCACGTAGTAGTGTTCAATAAAGGCCAGTGATTATGTTTTGCTATTACTTGAACCTATAGAACTATACTTATAAATTTAATATACTTAAATATTGGCAATTCCATATGTCCAATGTATTATTACAATAAATATATCCTAGGGTAATCCTCACTCTTACTAAAAGAGAATCTGTTCCTGTATTCTCTTGATCTCTCTTCTGTCTTTTCAGAGGTACACAATTATCTTTTCTTAAGTCTTTAAGTTCAGCCTATAGATCTGATTCTTTACCTTATTACTTAAATGTGTTCTTCTCTCTTCCATTTAAAAATAGCACATGAAGCCGGGCTCGGTGGCTCAGCCTGTAATCCCTCGCCTTGGGAGGCTGAGGTGAGTGGATTGCCTAAGCCCGCAGGTTCGAGACCCGCCTGGGCAAGCGAGACCTCATCTCTACAATAAATCAAAAAATTAGCCGGGTGTGGTAGCACACGCCTGTAGTTCCAGCTACTTGGAAGGCTGAGGCAGAAGGGTCGCTGGAGCCCAGCAGGTCGAGGCTGCGGTGACCGGGAGCGGCCACTGCACTCCAGTCTGGGCGACGGAGTGAGACGCCAACTCAAAAAAATAAAAAAAATAAAAAAATAAAATAAAAATGGTACATGAAATGACTGCCAAAATGAATAATTTCTAGATATCCAACTCGCCCCAAGGTCCTTCGCAGCCCAAGCTTTCTGGCTTCTTTCTTCCTGATCCCGCCCACCTCTACTCCCTAGTCTATATCTCACTTGATTTTTTAATGTTATTCAGCGGAAGGATGACTCTTTCCTTCTTAAACATTCTTCATGCGAGTTCTCTGGTCACACTCTTGATTTGCTGTGCTATGTTTGACCATCTCTTTTCAGTCTCCGTTGGTTCCTAGTAGCTGCTCCCTCCCATTCTTTAAATGCCAAATTGTAGCTCAGTACTGCTTTCTCTTTATTATACATTAGTGATTCTCAAAGTGTGGCCCTCAGATCAGCAGCATCAGCATTATCTGGAAAATTGCTAGATATGCAAATTCTCGGGCCCTGTCTCAGATCTACTATACCTGTCAGGGTTCTCCAGAGAAGTAGAACCAACTGAATACATATATTTTAAGGAATTGGTTTATGTAATTATAGGAGCTGGCAAGTCTGAGGCCTGTAGGGCCAAGGAAGGCTAGAAACTCTCAAGCAGTTGTTGATACTGTAGTCTTTTTTTTTTTTTTTTGAGTTGGAGTCT
>CAUYQG010116229.1:0-12347 GCA_963574415.1 Tarsius wallacei | reverse complement strand
CGGGCAACTTGGCGAGACCTCATCTCTACAATAAATCAAAAATTAGCCGGGCGTGGTAGCACACGCCTGTAGTTCCAGCTACTTGGAAGGCTGAGGCGGAAGGATCGCCGGAGCCCAGCAGGTCGAGGCTGCGGTGGCCGGGAGCGGCCGCTGCACTCCAGCCTGGGTGACAGAGTGAAACTCCAACTCAAAAAAAAAAAAGAAAAGAAAAGAAGGAAGGAAGGAAGGAGCACCAAGAAGTGGGGCATCCAAAGGGCAAGGCTTAATTAAATAGGGTTTTGAGGGCGAGACCCTCTGATGACTATTTGCATTATTTGAGATGAAAATCTCTGAGGAAGAGTGTGAAGGCTCACCATTGCTGAATGATTTGCTGATTTCATACACCTTCTTACTCCTTCCTTTCTTTACATTCATCTTAGTGTACTTCTTTTCTTCTATCAGTTGAAGTAGTCCCTACTCAAATGTAATGAAAAACTTAGGATGTTATTTTAGAGTAGTTCACTGCCTTTGTAAATGACCTACATTGCCTTTATCATCATCATCATCTAGAAACAAGCTCTCACTCTGTTGCCCAGCTTGGAATGCTCAATGTACCCTCGAACGGGGCTCAAGCTCTCACCTCAGCCTCTCAAGCAGCTAAGACTACAGGTGCACACCACCATGCCCAGCTAATTTGTGTATATATATGTATATATACACAGATATATATAGCAAGACTATATATATATATAGTAGAAATGGGGTCTTGCTATGTTGTTCAGGCTGGTCTCAAACTCCTGACCTCAAGTGATCCTCCTACCTCGACCTCCCAGCTACATTGCCTTTAATGCCACACTTTGAGTTTCATTGGAAATCTAGCCAAGATTTGCAATCTACTTCACTGTCATTGCTACACTGTTAAACTCAAATATAAATTCATTTCAAATGAACAAAATCCTTATTACTACAAGAACTGGAAAAATATAAAATGTAATGTCTATTCTCAGTTTGGATTATAGCTAAGAGCACTTGAATATTCATCTGTAGAAAGAGATAATTAAAATCTAGATGACTTCTAAAGTGCCTTCAATTTTAATACTCTATAACTCTATTATTTCTACATAGCTGAATCATTGGGAAATTAACATAGCTCAATGAAACAAGGCAATTTACGATGTAGGCTGTTCTAAGACTACTCTCTTTGTGGCCAAAGGTATTTCTTAGAATACTGAGCTAAAAATGTAACTGCATTCTGCAACCTATGCAAACATGTTCTAATTGATGGGAGGGGAAAAATTCAATCCAGAGTGCCAGCAATTCCTCTGTGAGTTAGCGTGGCAGGGGGAGTGTAGGGTCAGTGAAGCATCAAGTTACAGACCAAATTAAAGGTCTGGAGAAGAGTGGCAGGGTCTAATCATCTACCATCTGAGGCTGCCAGAACTGGATCTACCACCCTTACTCACTCACAAAGGACTGTTCTATGTGGGCTAAGCACTCAGACTAAGGGCTTCAAACATCTTTTTTTAAAAAAGGACTTCTAGTTCCAAATAGATCTTTATGGACTTATTTCCTTGAAGCTTAGTTTTATCCTATTAAAATTTCCATGAAATAGTAATCAAAACCTAATGTTTACAGTGTTCCACCACAGAGAAAAATATTGTGGGTTTTGTTCCTATTAAAAACATGTGTTTTATATGTGTGTGTGTAATTATATATCGACCCAGTGTACACACATGTACACAAAAACCTTGGGAAAATAATGATACCAGTTTTACCTAAACCAGTAAGATTTGTAACATAGTATTGTATTCTGTCCATAACTACCCTCGTTAAGCTAATGCTTTGTAAAGGTCAGCAAGCAATGAATATTTCTGCATAGTTTGTGGCATAGGTTGCAAATCCTAGATCTATGAAGATGAATTAAGGTCACTTTAAAAATTCAAACAGTATCTTCTGGACTTGGTTGTCTGAATCATGTGCATCTGCACTATTTTTCCTGGGGGAAAGTTAATTTTAGAAAGGAGAAAAAGTTTGCCAGGAAAACAATCACATTGGCTCCATAACTAGACAGTGACTCTTTTTCTTAAAAGTTCAAAATGCGTTATAGACAGTCTCCTGCTTGTCCTTAATATCCTTGAAGCAGATACTGAATAACATTCTTACTTTATAACAGGCATCTGGTTTCATAAAAAGAAATGTAAGTTTGAATATTATACCTGCTTTGCAGTATTTTTAAAAATTAGTCCTTTACCTCAATTTTCCAAAAGACAGACAAAAATCTTTCTTTTCCCTGGTAATTACCCTCTGATAGTTTGATAGACACTTAGAATGATTCCAGTATCGATAGATTAGATAGATAGATGATAAATAGATGGATGGATGATAGAGATAGAGATATGAAAAGCAGCAGATGTTTATCTATGATAAAGTGCAAGATGGAGAAACATATAGTATGTGTGTAAATATAATATAATCAGACTCTTCACCAACTCAGGTGAAGAACTTCGCTCAAATAATTAGGAGTGTAAACAGGATCTAAATTACTTGATATGATAACTTCTCCTCCTGGTTTCTAGAGATAATCGTGCACTCTAGAGTCTTTATCCTTAAAGTAAGAAACTTGTAAACATGCCAGTGGCCAGCATTCAATCATTGACCAAAAGTCAGTAAGGGAGCAGGGAAGGAAGATTTTCGGTTTTTATCCTCGATTCACAGTAATATTTCCAGGTGATGCTTACCAACATCGAGTGCCCCCTCTCTCTTCCATGCAGATCTTACAGATACTTTGGGGGCTGGGAGGAGGGAATCACAATCCGTTGTTTAAATATACACAAACCTGCAAACACACACACACTCCAGATTTCTGAATCAGGATCTTGGATGGGGCCAGCTTTTTTCCCCAGTGCCTGAATAAGAGCTGTTGCTTTAAGTTGTGATAAAGTTATAGCACCGGACACCCGGAAAACCTTGTAAACATCACAGTATTTAAGAAAAAACAATCTCAACGGATGCAGATACAAAGATAAGACGGCACGTTTACCGTGATCAAGAGTGACTATTCTTCCCAAAGTTAGGATAGTAACCGAAAGGGACAAAAGGAGGTATGTTCGGGAAGGAGAGGAGTTGTAACATCTCAGCGTGTGAACTGCTACAGACCCTAGGGGGAAGCGTTGCCTTCATGGGTACTCCACACACCTGGAGAAGGTGGAGGGTCCTACCTAACTGCTTATCCGCCACCGCAGAGCCAGGAGGTGCGGAGTTTCGCGAGCTGCTGAGGGGCAGGGGAGAAAGAGAATCGTGGAGCATGGAGAGGAGGTGGGGGTCCGCTGGTGGCCCGCCCGCCCGCCCGCCCGCCTGGGCATCAGCTCGCGCGGAGCGGACCCAGGGAGGAAGGGAGGAAGAGAAAAGGAGGTGAGGAGGTGACAGGCAGCGGGAGGGCGACCTGGTCCCTGGCAGAAGGGTCCTGGCAGCGCTGCACCCCGGCCCCTTACCTTGCGTCCGAGGTCGGAGTACTGGGCCGGGGACCCCGGGAGCGGCAGGGCTCCGGCCAGGGCGCGCGCCAGCTCTGGGTCGGCTGTCGGCTTCCGCAGGCAGCGGCTTCTGGTGTCAAAGGCATTCGGGTCGCCTAGCTACCAGCCCCTCAGCGCGTCTCGGGCCCCCTCCTGCGGCCCTCGCCGGGGTTGCCCGGCCCCCTCATCCCCGCGTCGGCCCTCCGCCCTCCCCCATTCTTCCCGCGAGCCTCTCCCTCGCTGTTGATTGCGGAGAGCCGGGCCCTTCTCCGCCGCCGGCCCTCCCCGGCGCGCCGCCCGCCTCCCCCCGAGACGCACCCTCTTTAGGACGCAGGCGGTCAACGTGGTCCTGGAAATTCTGGCGCCGGGCAACTTCAGGAAACCCCTTTTAAAATCTTTGGTTTGCCCCATGAGGTTCAAAGTAGGACACGATTTGCATTCATCCCCGGCCACCGTCCTCTATTGTCTTAACCACAACATCACTTAACTCTTGATATTCACGTGAAGATTGAGCTCGGAGACTCTCCCGCCAGACATTGCAATTTTTCCAAGATAACACCTTATATTTCATTGTTTTTAAAATATAGACATCGCACGACTTCAACTTAGGTTGCCATGAAGTTAGATCGGCCTCGAGAGGGATAGGGATATGTTCGGCTGCACAAGACGGGGCAAGTCTCTTCTGCCAGCACTGTGGATACCTGCCACCTGTCACGGCCCTGAGGCAGGGCAGGAGCGGTTAAATGCACCCTGGCTTTGGTGACCCAATATGCCGGGAGCCCACAGTGAGCCTCGGTTCTCACTTAGGAGAGACTCGGCTCTGAGGCTGGGGTTCTGGGGAGGAGCAGGTGGATGTGTCCAAGGAGAGTTCTCATGGAGAGTGAACCAGCAACAGGCAGAGCTTACTGAACAACGTAGAGGAGAAGGAACGTGGGAAGGGGTCCGTGAAACATCCAGTATTGCTGTGGCATAGGAGCTGGGCGTGGCATAACCCCTGCCAAGAATGTGGAAGGTTTAATGGCACTCCACTTAGTGATTCATTCACTTATCAATATAATATATTATTATGGAATAGAATAAAGCCAGTCATGTTATAATGTTATCTATTTTATTTTTATTTATTTATTTATTTGTTTGTTTGTGTGTTTATTTTTGAGTTGGAGTCCCACTCTGTCGCCCAGACTGGAGTGCAGTGGCCGCTGCCGGCCACCGCAGCCTCGACCCTCTGGGCTCCGGCGATCCTTCCGCCTCAGCCTTCCAAGTAGCTGGAACTACAGGTGCGCGCTACCACGCCCGGCTAATTTTATGATTTATTGTAGGCCCACCTCGGCCAAGTTGCCGAGGTGGGTCTCGAACCCGCGGGCTCAGGCAATACACTCACCTCCGCCTCCCAAGGCGTGGGATTACAGGCTGAGCCACCAAGCCTGGCTAATAAATTCTTTCTTAAACTATACTTTAAATTTACTCTGAAATTCTGTTCTGTGATAAAGTCAAATAACCCACAGAGCACTATACCATACCCCAGTAAGCATCATTTTTATGCTTGCAAATTTATGAGTGTAAAATTATTTACAGTTTTTCTCAGTATCATTTTAATGACTAAAGTCTTTGTACTTATATATTTATTTCCTTTCTGAGATTTGTGATTTGTGTCTTCTCTTTTTACTTTTATTTTTTCAATCTTGCTAGAAGTGTGATAATTTAATAATTTTTTAAAGAACCAGCTGCTCTTTGTTTCAGTGATTTTTCTCTATTGTTTTCCTGTTTCAATTTATTTGATTTCTGCTCTTACTTCCTCTGCTTGTTGTTGGTTTATTTTGCTTTTATTTTTATAATTTTCTTAGGTAGACATTCAGAACATCAGTTTGAGATCTTTCTTTGTTTCTCACATAAAAATTTTGTGGTATAAATCTCCCTTCCAGTACTGCTTTAGCTCATCTCACAGTGTGATTTATTTATATTTGAGATAATATGCTCTTAAACATTGACATAGAGTCTTCTTTACTCTAAAAAGTATTATAGATTTTTATGACATCCAAGATTTTATTCAATAAAAACAAAATCTGATTTAAAATGTTAAATTGCTTTTGAAACTTTGTTTTATGATAATAGTTTTAAATTTTGTAATTTAAAATTGCTGTACCATCTGTAAATTTTATGCTATGAATTTTTCTAATTTAAAATATCTTGAAATAGTTAATAATCTGTATGATGATGAATAAAATAAAAGCATAAACCATATAATTATAAAGTGTTGAGTAGAATAATAAAACAAAAGGTTAAGTATAATGATGAAATGATGAAATATGCAGAAACATTATATTATATTTTGTATACGATGATTTCACAGGAACCTATTATAAACATGGCAGAAGTAAAACAATGGAGAATTATAAACTAGGTGAGATACCAAAATATGCTACCCTAAAATATGCCTCTGGCATACAAATTGTTGAGCTGAAGGCAATTAAGAAGAAGCTGCAGAAAAACTCTCTACCCTCCATTTGCCTCAAAGCAAGATTTTACATAGACAAAGGTATCCCACCTTCCTACCCCCTTTTCTACCAGCGAGAACAAAGTTTAACCACTGAAGGCAACTTTAGACACTTATAAGCCTGAAGATGGCACCGAAGAAACAAACCTGTATTAGCAAGCTTTACTAACTAGCCATTATCTTGCCTTCCTCCAAGCTGTGCCCTCTAGATATAAAAACTCCTTTCCTTTTGTCTTGACACTTCTTTTGAAACTTACTGTTTTTTCTTTTTTTACTACAGATGTTACGTAAGCTGGAATTCAAAGTTATGTCTTTGAAAACTACATATTCTTTTGGGTGTCTTTTAGGTATATATGCAATATATATGTTAATAAACTTACATTTGCTTTTATTTTTTTAATCTGTCATTTGTAATTGGGGTCTGTTCCAACTAAGAAATCTGAGGTTTTAGGAGAAAATAATTTTTCCTTCCTTATGTTAGCAAAAGAAAAGAATGGTATTAAATTATTTTCATATGCAAGAGTTCTGGGGATGCTGAATACAAATATATTTAACAGTTTATGCTTTTTTAAAAACAAATCAAACTTAGTCTCAAAGCCTATTGGCTGTAAGATTGGACCTCTAAGATAGCTAAAAAAAAATGTATCCTTATAATCTAAAATTTTTCTGTATGGAAACCACTGGCATATCACATATCTCCATTCTCAAGAAATGTAACTATTCATAGGAGAATTAAGTTTAAGAATATGCATCTGCAAAGACCTTAAGAAACTAAATTAAAATTAACAACTATTAGCAATTGAGATTTCTATAGGTATCGGAAAGTTACAAATAGATGTAAGCAAATTATAATATGGTATTTATAGATATATCTTTTTCTTCTAAGCATAGTAGCGAATAAATAAAAATACCTTCACTTTTTATAAACCTTGTTACAAAAAACCCCAAAAGTATATATTGTGTATACAGAAGACATGTTTTTAAATAATGTTTCATCATTAATCTGAGAATTATTATTCAAATTGAACAGAAATCTGTTTACTGGCTTTAGGTTATGATGACAGGATGTTAAGTGAGACATTAAGCTATTAGTGCCTTTTTGAACACAAAATATAAAAGGAAATAATATTGTTAATGCCTTTTTCTATTAGAAAGATATAATTTAAAAACATAATTTTAAAATTTATAATATTTTATAATGATTGTGGTAACTGAATTGAAAAGATTTTATTTTTAACGTTTGATCTGTAAACAGAATTAAGTGAAATGTTTTATTATTGAAATACTGACAATTCTACTGCAGTGAAAACTCAAATCTTATTTTTCTTCTAAGAAAAACCACGGTTATCAGTTTGGTACATATTATTCTAGGTTTTGTTATTTTAATTTTATTTATTTTATTTTATTTTTTGAGACAGAGTCTCATTCTGTCGCTCTCAACCTCCTGGGCTTAAGCAATCTTCCCACCTCAGTCCCCCTAGTAGCTGGGACTAGAGACATGTGCTATTATGTCCAGCTAACTTTTGTATTTTTTTAGAAATGCAGTCTCACTATCTTGCCCAGGCTGGCCTTGAACTCCTGTGCTCAAGCCATCCTCTTGCCTTGACTTCACAAAGTGCTAGAATTACAGGCATGAGTCACCATGCCTGGCCTGCTGTTGTGTTTAAAATTGTGTGTGTGTGTGTGTGACTGTGTTTGAATATATATACATGCTTAAACATATACAACATACATATTACATGTGTGCATATATATGCATACACACATCTCTAATAATTAGAGCTTGCTAACTATGAACGAAAGTTAGATCAATTTGCTTATTCACCAATTGAAATGCTTATTTTTTTTAAAAAAAAATCTTTAAAGTAAAAAGAAAGGCAAGCCGAGCAAATATTTGTAATGCCTATTATAAACACAAATCTGCTTTTCTTAGTATAGTTAGAGTTGGAAATTTTACTTGAGTATTTAATTTATTTCAGGTTCTATCTTTAGTTCTTTATATGCATTCTCTCATTAAATAATCATAATGCCATTATAAGGTGCATACATTTAGAGCTCCATTTTACAGATGAGAACAATGAGACAGAAGCAAAATAACTTACCCAAAGTCATGCTGGTTGTTAGCTGACAGTACTGAGATAGTAACCTAAGCAACTTGAATTTGTAAGTTCTCATTGCCACTATGCTCTGTTGCTTATTATTAATGTCAGGTTTTATAGGAAAACAATATTGAAAGACTTTATACAAAATGTTTTCAAGTTCATATCTAGATTTTAGAATTACAGGATAAAAAGAAATATGCACATATACTTTTTTTTCTGAATGCTTTCAGATTTTTCTAAATTGTCTATATTAAATAACTATTGAGTGTCAGGTTCTGTTTTATAAAATTCATCATTTAATATTGATTTTTATAAAAGCTTCTTAATATAAAAGTTACATAAAATACAAGTGATTATTCATTACAATCATAAATGAAACAAGGGACCCAGAGACTATATAATTATTTTAATTCAATCTTGTTTGATAACTAGTTTTGAGTAAGAAATAAGCAAAGAATATTTCATAATCAACTTAATTTCAACATTTTTTTTCTCAGCCAAGTGTCTTATTTATGGTGTCATTTTTACTTAAAAGAGATAGTTTGTAAATTTTTTGGAAAAACTCTTAAATAGAAATATATTTAAATTGGATTAATGAACTGAAGTCCTTCTCTTAATCTTCTGTACTTAACTCTATAAGCATTGATTGTTTAAAGAAGTACTATAATGTGCAACAAATATAGGCAAGATAAGCAACCAATAATTTACAAGATAAGCCTCTTAAGCAGGGTGCTAATATTGCCCTGCTGGCTTTTATACAACATATAAATAAAATAAGAAAACTTTTTCTTATAAAAGAGAGTTAATAAAATGCAAACTTGGACATGATATATTAACTTTAAACATAGGCAATTCTTATTTTATGAGAAACTTAACATCCTAAAACTTACTGATCAGAAAGTTTATGTGAATTTTTGCTATTTCCTGCATAAACAGCCTCAAAAACTCTTGGAAACTATCTATTGAATTAGATGAATAAAATGAAAGTTCTGGTATAAACTTCTGTTTATCAAGATTTTAAGATTTCAATTTTTAGAATGTCTTCTTAATCTGGAAGGAACAATGTCTAATTCAGTAATTCAATAGATATTCATTAAATATTCCAGGTATTGTTGTAGTTGAAAACACAGCAGTGAGCAAAACAGACAAAATTTTGCCCATGTGGATCTTTTCTGCCTCAACACCATCAGTATTCACTATGTGCCATTAACTCTTTTACCTGCTTTATCAACATTATATCATTTATTCTTTAAGAAAAGAAAAGCCATTAGGTAAGGACTATTGATATCATCCTTATATGGGTGAAAAAAACTGAAACAGATTGTATTAAGTATTTTTTTTCAAGGTCACATAACTAGTAAATAACAAAGCAAAGATTTGAAGCTTAGCATTCTGACTCCAGAAACTAAGCTATTAATTTGACACAAATTACCAAGTTAGACAATAGTCGATACAGTTTTTTGTCTTTTTAATTAAAATAATATATACTTATTGTAGGACATTTAGAAAAAAATAGATACATATAAAGAATGCATACATATGTATGATATATATAGATAGATATTCATCAGATACCCAAGAGAAGACGGCAGGTCATTGGTTCTATGAGTCTGGTGATTAAGGGAGTGGTCTGTGCAAAATGTATACATTTTTGAATCATCAGTATAGGCATTTAAATCCATGAAATTGAATGATATCACCCAGTAAGCTGTGAGAGTTGAAAAACACAGCCATAATTTTTCACAACCCTCTGTATCCACACCTCTTTGGGTTTTTTTTTGTTTTTTGTTTTTTTTTGAGTTGAAGTCTCACTCTGTCGCCCAGACTAGAGTGCAGTGGCCACTCCCGGCCACCGCAGCCTCGACCTGCTGGGCTCCGGCGATCCTTCTGCCTCAGCCTTCCAAGTAGCTGGAACTACAGGCGCGCACTACCACGCCCGGCTAATTTTTTGATTTATTGTAGAGATGAGATCTCGCCAAGTTGCCCAGGCGGGTCTCGAACCCGCGGGCTCAGGCAATCCATTCACCTCAGCCTCCCAAAGCGCGGGATTACAGGCTGAGCCACTGAGCCCGGCTTGGAATTTTTTTTTATCTCTACTGCTTAAGACCTTAGAATCTGTGGAAAGAAGATGAACAAGGACTTACACAAAGTTATCTTGTCAGATCCTCAAGACTACATAAGTACAGAGAAATGGGCCTCAAAACCATGCTTAGAAGGCAAGAGGCTACAGACAATAACATGGAAGTGCTGGGGAGGTTTTTTCTCTTAATATAAAAACAAACCAAGGATGTTCAATGTTTTTCGTACATTAAAGCTCAGTTTGTGTGGTTGAATACATTATGGTGAGCTGCTTAATGCCTTCTTTGGGTGTTTTATGAGCTGAGGGTGTTCTCCCTGGGATGCAGATACTTGCTTGTGTAATTTTACTAAAAGTTAATTAAAAGACCAGAGCGAAGTCTTTGTGTTTATGGGGCCATAAAACCCCACTTAGACATTTTTAGCGACTTCCTAAACAAACATCACCCCTCTGGAATTTGGTATTTGTCTTATGTTTCATAACACATTGGTTTGTTTTCCTCATCCAAAAACCAAAAGTTACAAAGTCAAGGAAAGTAAAAGCAATATTACATCTTAGATGGTCACTATTTGTAAATGTACCTTCTTAGTGTTTAAGGGCAAAGCAGTGCTTCTGAGATCTCAAATGTTTACAGATTTTTCATAGCTACATGTACCTTTGATGTTTGGGTGATCTGAAAACAATTCACTGACATTAGGACTTGGACTTCTTTAAAATCTGATCAAGAACTACTAGATTTGCCTTTTTTCTAACAACTGGACTCCACTTTGAACTTCAACAGAAGACTCTCCTATTTTGTAGTTATTTAATTAAAATGGCCAATAGAGTCCCAGTTTGTACTCTAACTCTCATAATCTACATATTTAGTTGTATCTTTAAGAAGTTATTTCATTGTATTTACTACTGAAGGTGTTTGGGCGAAGGCTGGTTAGAGAAACTGGCATTTTCCCTCTCGTCTGGGAGCAATAACCAGAATTGAGATATCAGACGAATTTGTTTTTTGGTCACCACTTTATTCTGCCACAAGCTAAAAAATAAAATAAAATCCATCAAGTTTCTGTTAGAGTCACACTCCCAACCGGGCCTCCAGAATGTTAGGTTAGGCCCACTGGGATATGGATGTCTAGTGTGCGATCCGGTGCTGTGAGAAAAATGCAAAGAATTGCACAGAAGTTAGACTAGAAAATATACATAAGCTGGGCTTGGTGGCTCAGCCTGTAATCCCATGCCTTGGGAGGCTGAGGTGAGTGGATTGCCTGAGCCCGCGGGTTCGAGACCCGCCTGGGCAACTTGGTGAGACCTCATCTCTACAATAAATCAAAAAATTAGCCAGGTGTGGTAGCACACGCCTGTAGTTCCAGCTACTCGGAAGGCTGAGGCAGAAGGATCGCCGGAGCCCAGCAGGTCGAGGCTGCAGTGGCCAGGAGCGGCCACTGCACTCCAGTCTGGGCAACAGAGTGAGACTCTAACTCAAAAAAAGAAAATATACATAGTTTATTTAAAAGTAAATTAGAGAGAGAGAATGAGAAAGAAAGAAAGAAAGAAAGAAAGAAAGAAAGAAAGAGAAAAAGGAAAAAAAGATTCACCTCCCCAAGGTAGGGGAGGGGGCCAAAGTCAGGAAACATGGCCTTGCCATGGTTCAAAGAGCACATGGTCACACCGTAGCTTAGCAAAGCAATGGTGAATGGTTGCTCATGGTTGAATCCTTTTTAACCCTTCCCTTTGGTGGGGGAAGTTCATTAAGGTGATTGGGTGGTGGTCTGCTCCATGTCATCATGAAGAGGCAGGTAAGCACAGACACTAATGTCAGGTGATAGACAGTAGGCAGATGGGTGGGTTAGTTACATGATTGCTGCCATAGTGGTGGGCTTGATGGGAGGAGACAAGTAGAGGGGTTTTTTCCTGCAAGAGATAGGTCAGATGTTTCCAATCCACAATCTTCTTAGCAAAAAGGTAGTCTTATTATCATGTCTATGGCTTTGGCCACCTAAGGGGTTATCTATGACCTTCCACCTTTGACAAGGAATCTGAAATTCTCCTAGAGGTTATTACACTAAACCATGAATTGAAAGGTTGGGCTGTCCTTGTCCTGCATCGAGGGGGTGGGGTAGGCTGCCAACTTAGCCTGCAGTAAAATGTCTGAACACTTTCTAAAACCTCCTGCTGGAAATTTATCTATGTCTGGC
>CAUYQG010116228.1:0-17844 GCA_963574415.1 Tarsius wallacei | reverse complement strand
AAAATATAAGAATATTACTAATTCCTGACTGTAAATAAAATGTGCTAAGTATGCAAAAAAGGTTAAAAACCAAACCAAACGAAACATAAATAAAAATAAACACAAACTCACATACATGGCACATTCACACTTACATATGTAGTGATATAACACACACCCTCACAAACATGGTGACATGGCACACACATTCATATTCACACATGTGGTGACATGGCGCATGCACACACATTCAATACATGGTGACACCACACATACACTCCCATACACAGTGATGCAGCACATGCACACGCACGTATGTTAACATGGCACACACACTCTTACATACACTCACATAAGAAGTGACTTCCACACACACACACATCTGTGTAACTGGAAAAACCCAAAAATGATACTGAGGTGAAAAATAATTGTATAGAAAGAAAAAAATATGGATCACGTGCAAAGCAAAAATTAGGCTAGAGATTCACCTTTTAAAAATTTGCAAGGCAATCTCTTTGGAATCTTCATGAGAAATTCATTAAGACTATCAAAAGGCATAAAATGCAAGACCCTGAAAAATCTAAGGCAAAATAAGTTTAAAATTTGTTATTTTCATGGGGTTTTAGCAAGCTTTCTCACGGTGACTTGTTTCTACCTGTTGAGATTTTTCTTCTCCTTATCATAGGGCTTACCATAGCAAACTGGATAGCATGGTGTATGTTACATAAATCTCAGGGAAGATTGCTATGTGTATTGTTAAAAGAATCTCCTAGAAAATGGCTCTCAGTTCTCTTTCAGTATATAACAACCTTCTCTACTTTGTGCTTGGGAACAATTGTAAGGCAATTGACAATTTAGGTTTTTGTTTGATTTTTCATGCTTATGGTTCTTACCCCTACTTTGTTCTTGTTCTGTTAACCGTTTCTCATCTTTCTCTCCCAAGGGCAACACATAGTCAGTCAATTAAGCTTTGAGAATATGCTAAGTAAAAGTAGCCGGCCACAAATGACCACAAATTATATTACTCCATTTGTAGGAAATGTCCAGAATAGAAAAATCCACAGACACTAAAAGTCATTGAGGGATTGCCAGGACTGCAAGTGATAGAGGTGAGGCATTGGTGGAGAAAAGTGATTGCTAATAGGCACAGGGTTTAGGGAGAATTAATAAAATATGCTTAAATTGATGACAAATATAGTTGAACAAATCTAATTATTGAACTGCATACTTTAAAGAGGTAAATTGTATGATATATGAAGTATATTTTAGTAAAGCTGTTATCAGAAAATGTACATGGAGACTATCTTATTTGTATGCATTTTTCTGTTTATACAAACCTGATTCAGACATTGACCCATCTGACAATAGAGGCCCACAGGGGCAGTAAATGATGTGGAAAAAATTAAGCTAATGGGCAGATGACAAAACACAGAACTTAAAATTATGTGTTCACTAGAGGTGTTGGATCTAGGGACCATGAGCTGAAGAAACCCAGATGTCTTACTGAGCTTGGTAAGTGTCAGGCATAGAGATGGGCTTGGTTTGAGGCAGAAAGAAGGTGTTAAAATGAGCATTTGCTTAGTGGAATCAGCAGGAGGATTAACATATCGTTATAGTATGAAAAAAAGGTGTACCACTAACCATTCTGGAACTTGAAACTCTGGAACACCAAGGACAGAAGTAATAGTATTTGGGAAAAAAAGAAAAAGTTTAACTTAAAAGATGAAGAATAAATTGATGCAAATATATATCCAAGAAAAATGCAAGACTTCCTATCATAGAATGACAATACATTCTGAAGATCAGAGAGACAAGCAGGAAACTGTAGAGATATTGGATATCAGTGTGTAAACTATACTTTTAGAGTTCCCCTTTGAAAACCAAGATTCTTATTTTTTATAAATGGTATTATTATTCTGAATTGTGTTCTTGCAAAATTCATATATTAAAGACCCAAACTCCCCAATGTGATATTTGGAGATGGGGCCTTTAAAAGGTAATTAGGTTTATATTAAGTTGTGAGGTGGAGCCCTCAAGATGGGATTATGGACCTTGTAAGAAGAGATACCAGAGAGTTTTCTTCTTTTCTCTCCCCTCCATGTGAAGATATAGTGAGAATGAAGCCATCTGCAAACTAAGTAAGCCCTCACCAAGAAACTAAATTGTCTGGCATTTTGTTTTATTTCTCACAGACTCCAGACCTGTGAGAAATAAATTCCTGTTGTTTAAGCCATCCAGTTTATGATATTTTGGTATGGCAGCCTGGGCTAATACAAAACACTTATATAGTTCCTTTATTTATTTTTAGGTTTAAACCCTAGAACCTAATCTGTCCCAGTGAGCAATTTCTTTTTCAATGTTTATGCACCATGTTGTACTTACAACTTTTACTCTGAAGTCTTATGCTTCATAAAGGGGCATTGTTGAAGCCTAAAAAGAGGTCCCAACTTTAGAAATTATGAATAAGTTAAATGAGTGTAGGGAAATATTCACTTCAGCATTTTTTAAATATAGGGCAAAATCTTAATTTTACTATTTTTGATTAGACCAATCATTATTAACTTATTTAACTTCACTGAGCCTTGGGATTAAAGAAACATAAAATAAAAACAATACAATAATAATATAGGGCATTCTTTTAGGCAGAATCAAGGCTAGAATGGTGGGGCTTAGGCAGTTATGAGAATGGTTTGATAGTTCAATGTAAATATAATAAAGGCCTACATTGAGTCAGTAGCATCAGAACAGTAAAAAGCAAATCAAAACAAAACAAAAACCCAAGAATTACCTAAGGAGACAATACCCTAGCAATGTCAAAATTTAGTTGTTTAAGCAAAAATTCAAAAATTATCTTTAGTATACTTTTTGCACGTTCTTCCCTATTCATTTGTAGTTCCTTAAATTGCATTCTACTTGTCAATAATAAATCTATATTTAGAATCAGGAACTTTGTTTTCTTTAAATGAAAGTCAGAGGTACGTATTCATTGTATTTATGTAGTATAGTACAGGTCTAATTATTTCCTAAACACACCATATTTAAATTATCAGACCATTAGAAAAATACAAAACAAGAAATGCTAATCCTGAATTAATCATTTGTTGTGTGGATGTGCCTGGACTTTATAGATAATAGTCATTGCTCATATTTGCTTTGCATAAGGACTTTGCAGTTTTTGAAGCAAATTATCTTCTTTTATCCTTATAACAACCCCAGAAAGCAGATAAGGACTCTGTGATTCCCTTATTACTGAGAGATAATTACACATTTCAGCTTGGCATAAAGCACTTTGTCGTATCTATACACATATTTTGTGTATTATCAAGGTCCTAGACACTGACCTCAGCATAGAATATTTTTGTGGTACTTGGGTTTGAAGATTCTTTAAAGAGTTCCTTTTCTCCTTGTTTATGACACTCTCTCCATACATATTAAGATAAATTAGTCATGTTTCTCATTCTCTGCCAAACACGGAAATAGAAGCTTTTGCATCCATCTGCCCTCCACCGCACCATCACCCTAATGTTGTCTATGTCCTTGTCTTTGACATCCCCATCCAAGCCTTCACCACTTCTCAGAGCCTCTGCAGCTGCTGCCGTATGTCTTTATTTCCATATTCAACTGTCCTATTCAATTTATCACAGGTCCTGCTAATGTAGCCTTCTAAATATATACCATAATTTCCAGTCAGTCTACATCATCACTAGTACCAGTTTAGCACAAAGTTATCCGCTACCACCGCACACTTTCTTAGCTGACTTCTTACCTCCATTCTCCTTCCTCACTGACAACAGTCTATTTTCCAAACCATAGTCCGAGGATCAAGACATAAATTTTATAATAATTTATATAGCCTATCAATGTCATTACATTGTTTGTATTTCTAGGTCTGTCACTCACCCCTCTCGACATTGATTTATTCTCTGACATCAAGGTTTTCATCTGTTCTCTATAACAAATTGCTTACTTTATAAAATGTCCTTGAATACTCTGCTCCTCTGACCTGGAATAATGTCTGTCTGTCTGTCTCTCTCCCTCCTCCATTCCAAGACAACACAGCTTAACTAGTTATTATCTAATCATTTTTATATGCCCAAGTCAAAAGAAATTTCTCAGTGGAGATTTCCCTTATAAATTACACTAGACCGCGTATACTCACTTTGATGCTTTCATGGTGCCTAAGTAATTTTTCTTTATAGCATTTATTAAGCTGCTACAATTTTACATTTTTCATATGATCATTATTTAATCTTTCTCTCCAAATAAATGTACATTTCATGAGTTCTGCTTTAACTCATCATTATATTCTTAAATCTCACTAGAGGTCTTGGCAGGTGACAGATGCTCATCAAATATTTGTGGGCGGAAAAAAAGATGGCTAGAAAAAATGAAAGAGGAGAAGAAGGATTGAAAGGAGGGAAGAATGGAAGGAGAAAAAAATTGAAGAATATCTCTAAAATAATATATTGTCACAAGGTGAATGCTATGTATGGTTCATGAGTAACTATGATACTCATGAACTATACATAAATTCCCTAGGTGTAAAACATTAGAAACAATAAACTGAAATATACCTAAACCCTGCATTCCATATTTTTGTCAATCAGAGGAAATGATAGACAAATAACTATAAAACCACATGGTGACTATTTTAGTAACAGTATACACATATACAGATTTGTATGAATTAACAAACTGTTTTATCAAAATGGGAAGAGTCAAAAAGTCTATAAAGAAGAAAATGTTGGTAACTTACAAACTATCAAGTGTTTATTATATTTATATGGCCAGGTAACTACATATGATAATTCCTAAGTTACTGTAGAATTAATGCCTAGTGACTTTTAGACAGAATTCTATTTGTTGAAAGAAACTGAATTTCATAGTCAAAAATTAAAGTGAATGAATGAATGAATTACAACATACATTCAGTTCATCATTAAAGACATATGTTCTCTGTTTATTTACCTTACAAAATTGAATGGAACAATATTTTAACACAAGGCATTTGAATTAGATAAAAGTATCTTTGAGGAGTCTATTGTTAGCAACATATATTAATTTCAAAATAAATATCCGTAGGAAGTGTCTCTGTCTTCACATCAGATTTTGATCAAGTGATATTACATATGCCTTGTATGTAACAAGGGCCTGGTTTTGCTAATCTGTGTATTCCCAGTCATCGTACAGTACCTGAAATTCTGTCACTGTGAAAACTAAATAGTGATACTTAACAGAAAAATGAATGGTACTGAGACAAACTGCAGTGGGCAAATTAGCAATTGTAGAACTCGTACAGTGCTAGCTCTGATTCTCAGTCAAGTTGGTTCAGTGTTTGCTCGAGTTGCTGTAAGAACTGTGGTTGCAATCTTCCCGCAGATAGTGGCACATCTGGTCATTTGAACAAGTCTCTTTCTTTCTCTGTCATTATATTTTCCCCTTCTTGAAATGGCCGGGGTCAATCACAATCTGAGTTCTACTGAAATCTAAACCTGGGGCCTATATTTTTCAGGTTTCTCTTAGGACACATTCCACGACTACTTCCTTGCACTCAGCTGCTCAGTGAACACTTGAGAAAGTAGTTAGAACGTAGCCTTCACAAGACTGGTGAAGGGCAAATTTAACATGTCCCTACCCTGGAAAGGACACCTTTCTATCAATGTGTGTACTTACTTGGGGTGAATATTTTTCACTCTGTAAGCAGCCTTCTTATTAATCAATGCTTTAAAATTATTTATAACTCATACCGACTTTGTTACTTTTTTATTTCAATAGTTTTAGGGGGTACAAATAGTTTTTGGTTATATGGTTGCATTGCGTAGTGGCAAACAAGTCTGGGTCATATCCACTTTTGATAAACATTAAAATATTAAGCCTTTCTTGAATGTTGTTGAAATTCAAAATGTAACACATGTTGTACCTAAGAACAAATCAAGGTAATAATTCAGCCCTGTTTAGTTTTGAGTGAATCCACCTCACCTCCTGTGCATACCCATCATTATTTTAGAATTTGATTCATCTAGGCTTTACTTGTGACATTGGTCCCAAAACTCCGATTTTGTGGTTCACAGATAATGTAAAAACTGCTATAAGCACTATTAACTTTCTTCTTATATAATGATATTGTTTATAAAAAAGATAACATCTAAGGAGTTAGGAATATCAAACAATATAACTATCAAAAAGAACCCAAATGCTCGTAAATGTTTGCTGGATCTGAAACTTATTAGTTTCTGTAACTACTTATTTTTTCAAATGGAAGTTTATGCTAAATAATATGTGTATAAATAATATAAAATGCATACGCAGTTGAAAAACTCATTTATTAATTTTAAAAATAGATGGTTATTTCCCAAATTAATTGCTACTCGTTTTTTTCCATAACAAAGAAGATTTAAAACCTTATTTCTAGAATATTAACTGTAACAGTTTATAATTTGTTTTAAGATTCTTTAAGTTCTCTACTCTTACTATGTATGCAAATGATGTGAATAAAAAGATATTCCATTAGCATGATTAAAATACATTTTAAAAATCACTTAAAACTTACACAGTGTTTGGCAGAAGGGTAATGATGAAAATGCACAGCTGTGTATTTCAGACCAGCCCTGTGCTTAGCAAATACTCAGATCAATTTGTACACTGCAAAATGCATGCTGTGCTCCTGGTCATTCAGCTGACTCCAAAAAATACATGTTATGTTATCACTAAGATTTTACAAGGAACACTCTACCCAGCAAAATGAGTCTAGAAATTAATATGAATTTGAAAGCACTGGGTCACTTAATGTAACCTTGAATCTTTCCCTACTAATGATACTCTCCAATACAAATGCTCTTTCTTGTGAATTTCCTTCACCCTTTGAAATGGCATCTAGTGAGTTACCATGTTCTCATCATCATTCCTTCACACTTCATGTCTCTCGCCAGCTGCAATAAATTGTGGAGTGGGTGGAGAGAGGAAAGAAAAGTGGAACGGCTGATGGTTAACCAGCATAAGAGTGGGTCAATGCATTTTAAAGTCATTTTTAATGTAATACGTGTGTGTGTGTGTGTGTGTGTGTGTGTGTGTGTGTGTGTGTGTGTGTGTTTATTCCTGTGTTTATAATTAATAAGATTAACTTGTGACAGCCGGGCTCAGTGGCTCAGCCTGTAATACCGTGCTTTGGGAGGCTGAGGTGAGTGAATTGCCTGAGCCCGAGGGTTCGAGACCCGCCTGGGCAACTTGGCGAGAACTCATCGCTACAATAAATCAAAAATTAGCCGAGCGTGGTAGCTCACGCCTGTAGTTCCAGCTGCTTGGAAGGCTGAGGCGGAAGGATCGCCGGAGCCCAGCAGGTCGAGGCTGCAGTGATCCGGAGCGGCCACTGCACTCCAGTCTGGGTGACAGAGTGAGGCTCCAACTCAAAAAAAAAGAAAAAGAAAAAAGAAAAAATTAACTTGAGGCTATGTAATAAAAATAATGTCTCTCCTGATTAATAAAAAGGAAAACACATAATTTTTGATATAGATATGAACTGCCAGTAAGACTTCTTGAAAATGAGTCCATCCTTGAGAATTGCATTTTTTTTAGGAAATGCGAGATGTCATTTGATGTTAAGACCCTGCATATCTAGATAAATCAATCTATACTGCTTTGCTTTCACCTCCTACTCTGAATGCTTAAATTTGACAAAAGATACTACAATACTTGAACTAAGTAGAGATAAGGTCACCAAAATGGTTTGCTAATTTCAAAGGGCATTATTGTTGCTTCCCTGTATCTATTTCTCTTCTTTTCTTTTCTTTACAAATCTGAGAATTTCCAGTCATTAGACTTAAATGAAATGAATTCACCCTTGGGTCATGATAGACCCTGGCAATCCTAAGTGAAATAGCAATCAGCTCATCCTCCACTGGTGGAGTGATGTAACCTACTCAAATCAAGATGCCTCTTTCTCCTGAATGTGGTGATTGGCTGCTCCATGTGGTTGGGCATGTGGCTTAAGGTGGACCTACCACAGCAAGTCCAAGGCCAATTTTCAATGGCTGAAAAAGAGTTTTCTTCCGTTTTGGCGATGAGTGTAGAACCATGTGTTCTTGGAGCTCCTAGCAGCCAACCCCATCACAAGGAAAGCCAGTATGAGACACAGTCAGCAAGCAAGTAAGTCAGAGTTGAACAAATCTCAGCGTAACACAGCCATGCCCCTGAACAAATCATGAAGCTTGAGCTCAAACTGTGTCTAAATCCCAGTTGTTTGGAAAATCAGTGTATTTTCTTTGTGACTGTAACTCAAGTTAAATCACGCTTTTTGATACTTGTATTGAAAACAACACTAGTGGTACACTAGCAACATAAAAATTGCTGTGACCTTCTAGTATCCTTGGTTGCTGGCAGATCTGTGCTACTCTAATACGTCTCCCTTGTTTTCCAAACCAAATAACCAGATTTTAAGGCACAATTTAAAAAAAGAAGAAGAATCCTAGACCTATTATGAAAAAAAATTGGCATTCTTGGAAAACATAAGGCAGTATTTATCCCATATTATCTAAATGTTTTGAGAAAGTTGTAAAACCACTGTAAGTCTGAATCTCCTCATTCATAAATTGAGGACAATAGACTAACAAGGATCCAGAATAATCCCTGCCATATAGCAAGTCACTAGAAAAAGTTGATTCTTTTTCTTCCCTTTCTTGCTGTTTAGTGGAAAACTTTATTTATATATTTGGTAGGTTTATGATATTTTATTTTATAAATGCCTTTTTAAAATTAATCGGAATGCTGCATGTGCATTATTTGTTATGTATTTATTTCCTCAACTAAACATTTTGTAATTTTCAAATTTAAATCATTTCTTATGAGTTGGTTATACTTAGTGTCTGAAGAACACTTAATTTCTATAGTTGTTTGAAAAGCAAGTAAGATAATACATGAACATACTATGCCATCTGAAAAGTACCATATAAGTGTATGAGTTTCTTAAAAGTATTTATTTTAAATTCTGGTCTTTAGAATACTATAGATCTCAAGAGTGTGCAACTTTTTCTTCTAGCAAAATGATACTCTAGTTCTGTAATATTAGTCCAATATTATGATGTTGTCTTAAGGTTTAAAATAATGGCTTAAATGTTTCAATAAATCAATTTAAGTAAATAATGTTTATAATAGCACAATTTCTCATTAGACTAAATACATTAAAATGCTTTATTCAAAGACTAATAAATATTTGGATACATATTTATTAATATTCTAATAACTGGTTACTACTATTTCTCTTGGGAAAGTATGTTTTGTTTTTTATATACATATGATCTACACACCCAATTGCTCTCACTTCTTGTGAGAAAAAATGATCAACAGAGTCCAAAATGTCAATGAGAGATAGAAGTTAGAATTAAAGGGAAGTTTTCAAATCATTCCACAGAAAAGATACCTGCACACACATGCTTGTTGTAGCTCTATTCACAATAGCAAAAACATACAACCAACCACGCTGTCCATTGAAACTGGACTGGATTAAAGAAAAATGTGTTACATATACACAATGAAATATCATGCAGCCATAAAGAAGCACAAACATATGACCTTCACAGCAACTTGGATGGATTTAGAGTTTATCATACTATCTATCACAGAAACCAAGAACAAAGAACAGAGTACCATATATTCTCACTCATAAGCGGATCTTGAACAATTATAATACTATAAGAAAGGGACTGGCAGTAATGGGAAACTGCCAGGGGATGCAGTGGTGGGATTGGCAGTTGAAGAAAACTGCTGGCGGGCGGGGGGCACTCCTCATCAACAAGAGTGCCTGCATAATGAATATTTGTATACCTAACCCTAAATTGTACCCCACATCTTTACAAAAAAAGAATTAAAGATAAATTTTAATTCAAGTTATACTGTTATTATTAACCAATAGGAGTCGTTAATATGTTTCTGCAAATTTCAGTTATTTTAAGGGTGGTATCTTCAACAATCTAGTAGGCATAAAATGAGTCTAATAATCTCAATTCCCTTTTTTAAAAAATATGTTAAAAAGAATAAACGTAAAAAAATTAAAACCTAAAGCAAATTTAGTAGAGTATGCATTTCCCATCTGAGATACACATGCCAATTCGGAGGTGTTCTCCAAGCCAATGCTCTCTCTCACTCCTTCTCTAAAACTAGTCCTTAGATACACACAATCATTACAGTCTGAGGAACAAACCTGATTAAGTCTATCAGACTCCAATCTTGGACATATATAGTCAATGCCAAGAGTGGCTAGCCGATCTCTACTAGGAATTGCACTAGGAACAGTGAAAGTGCAATCTGAGGGCATGTTATCGTCCAAACATTTTTTTGACAAGGGAAGCCAAGAAAGCCTTTCTTCAGATAGTTGAGCAAATGACCACGAACCTCAGAGAGACAAGGAGAATCCCAGAATGTGGAGACTCCCAGTCAGCCCTGTTGCTCTGCATCCTCAGGTTACTGTCAGAGGTGCCAATACACTGAGAGCACATGTCCTGGTTTTACACCATTAGCTAAGGTGTGTATCTGTTATTTACATTTCTCTAGCCACAAAGCCAACAGAAACACATGAACCATGATGAGAAAAAAACAAGAACGAATGCACTGACCTCATTCAATAACTGTTTAGTAAAGGACTAATTAGAAATAGGAGCAGCATATCATATACAAAAGACTTTTTAACCAAAGAAATATTTATGACAATGAAATCTGGAGAAATAATCAATATCAACGACTGGCTATTGCTTAAGTGAATTGTTGTACACTGATATGACAGCACTTAGCAAGTTTTAAAAGAATTTTTCAAGAACATTTAAAAATCTGAGAAATTTTGTGTGAGTGAAAAAGTAAGATATAAAATGATAATATTTTTCATATATATATACACATAGGCAAATAAAATAATGCAACACATTTCAATACCAAAAAGTCATTTCTGAGTCAGGATATCACAAGTACAGTGTGTTTTCTTCTTTATACATTGAAAAACTTTCTGTATTAAAGATGCACTAAATTTTAGTCATACAAAACATAGGACAGCAAATTTAATAATAACAAGGTTTTCTGTTTATCCCACAACATATAATCTACCTCTTTTTCCCCATGCAGTTTATATTCATCAAATTCTAATAGTTTCCAAAATAATTCTAATAGTTTCCAAAGCTTGAAGCTGGCAACTTTCTCTTTGAAGTAATTTTTATCTATCTATCTTTCTATCTATCTATCTATCTATCTGTCTATCTTCTATCTGTCTCCATCACTAGTCAGTTGTTAATTACTTAGTTCAAATGTAATGCATGGTGACCATTAATTACATTTATTTGAAAAGATTTTTCAAACATGGAACTGTCTTCACAAAGAGATGTATTTTCAAATTCAGGCTTTCCCACTGACATACTGAATCCTTTTGCCTTAATCTATTTGAATAATTTTCTGTAAATGAGGAATAATATTAACTGAATCTAAATATTTTAAAGCCATTAATTGGAATCATATATATATGTATATAAAATCATAAATATTCATTCCCTGCCTCCTTCAGGGGAAGAAGGATGCATGTAAACACATTATGAACTATGAATAATTAATCACAAATTTCAGGTGATATGATTTCACATTTTCAATGATTGAAAACAGTAAGTTAAAAAATCAATAGTTTATTCAATATTAAAGACTATAATAGACACAAAGTAGTGTTACCCTTTCTCCTTACACTAATCAGTCATTTACTTAGCAAAATTGTAAAATTTGGTAGCCATAATGCCTTTCGTATTTATCAATGGCTTTCCAAAGCTGAAATGAAAGCTTATTTTCCCTTTAGTGGGGAAAAAAATGTAACATTATCACAGGAAGAATAGGAGACTCAGAAATCAAATACAGCAGTTCCTAACATGAATCTTCCAACCCTTAACTACTCCTCTAGTAACTCTAACACATCTATTGCTTTCTGCTATCACTAACATTAAATATATAAAAGGAATGAAAACATTAATTAGATATTGCAAATAAACTTAGTTGACAAGAAAGAGCACACAGAATCTCAGGAGAAAAACAAAACAGACAAAAGGAACAGAAATGATTTTGTAAAAAAGACTGACACTTTTATGTTCATCACAGCACAATTCACAATTGCAAAGATGTAGATTCAATCTAAATGTCTATCAACTGCCCAGTGCATAATGAAAATGATATATAATATAACAATAAAATATAGAGAGAATTATATATATTATATAATCACAAAACATATATTTAATCTTGAAAAATAATGGAATACTGTATTTTGCAGCAACTCGGATCTAATTGGGGACCATCATCCAAAGTGAAGTGACTCAAGAAGAGAAAAACAAACACTTCAGGTTCTCACTTATAAATGAGAGGTACACAGAGGAACTGTAAAGGCATATGGAACAGCATATTGGACACAGGATACTCAGAAGGGGACGGGTGGGAGATGAGGTAGTGAGGAAAAATCACCTAGCTAGTACAATGTACACAGGTGTGAGTGAAGGGTACACTTAAAGCTCAGACTTCTTTGCCACTATGCATTCCTGTACCCAAAAATCATCTGTAGGCCCTAAAGTCATTAAAATAAAAGTTAACATAATAAAACATAAATGCAGAAGAGTTATTAAAAAATAAAAAAAAGCAAGGATGGGAGAAAATAAACACAAATACATATACACATACCAGTATATCAACATATAAAAACATGAACACTATATATATGATAAAAACCTAAGCAATACTTTTAAAGTAAAAGATAATATAATCACCCTGTAATCCCCCTACTGGGAATATACCCTGAAGAACTCAAATCACTCTATAAAAAAGATACCTGCACACGTATGTTTATCGCAGCATTGTTCACAATAGCAAGAACATGGAAGCAACAATATTGTCCATCAAAAGAGGACTGGATTTAAAAAATGTGGTACATATACACGATGGAATACTATGCAGTCATAAAAAAGAGCAAAATCTTGGATTTCCCAGCAACTTGGATGGAACTAGAATCTATAATGCTGAGTGACCTCTCACAGAAACAAAGATCGGAGTATCACATGTTCTCACTCATATAGTGAACCTTGAACATCCAACATAATACTATAAGAAAATGACTGACAGTGGTGGGAAATTATGGGGAGGGGAGGGGAGGGGAGATGGGATTAACGGTACTCAGTATCTGTCTGGGGACGGGGAGATACCTCTTATTACCAAGGGTGTCTGAACGAAGCATATTTGTATACCTAATCCTTAACTGTACCCCACAATATGATAATAAAAAATAAAATAAAATAAAATAAAATAAAAATAAAAAAGATAATAAAATCAATAACACTTGAAAATTTAGTACAAGAAAGAGAAATAATCATATAAACTCAAATTTGTAAAAATTATATTTCAAACCTGTTTGTAAGAATAAAATGTTTATTCAAAAAGTTGGTAAAAGAAAGGCTGAGTTCCCTTTGCTCAGTGGACACCTTGATTTTCTTAATGGAGATCGTTATAAAGGAACATTATAGAATTATTTTTTAAAGTATTGAAGTTGTTTTAAACACCAATTAAAACCACTAACTCTGTTGATTTTGAAACCTTATTTTCCCAATTAAATTTCCACATGTTGCTTTACAAAGAACACTAATTAGCAGTTTTATCTTGTCTTAGAATAGTCATAGTCTCATTAACTTTTTCATCATGCACTTTATATCAGACAGCAAGTACTGTCTTGTTGTCTATGCTCAAGAAGAGAAATCAGTGGAAGATTTCTCCTCTTCCTAAGCCTCGAAGTTAGTAAGACTTCTGAGTGAGCTGTTTTGGCCTTTCCTCTTCGCAGGCATGGGCAGTCATGATGTTCTTTCTTCTCAAGGGCTGGTTTAAAAAAACACACATACAATCACTTACTTCCTGGTTGATGGGATTCAGGACGAGCGACTACAAAACATGGCCCCTTCACATTTGAGAAAATAGCAAAAGCAGGAAGATCACTCTCACTTTCTCCTCCTGACTCCTATCCCTTAAGCAAGTTATAATATCCTCATTTGGGAGAGTTCTTCCCTATACCTTATAACTCAAAGGAAAGGATCATCTTTGTCTCTGAAGATACAGGAGCTCAGAGAAGAATCTGAACACAGAGACCTCACTATGTCTTCCCAGTTAATGATCCTTAGATCATAGCCTTTGTACAGTCATATGATCCCACAAATATCCACCACTTCATCATCAAACTTAAGCATAAAAATACACGTTTTCTGTTTCTTTGGGTCTTCATTTCCTCATGTAAAATGTATATTAAATAAAATTGCTTTTGTCTTGTCAGACTGTCTTTTGTTATAAGATCCTCAACCATGGACCCAAGATGGGAAAAAAAAAAAAAAGGATTTTTCTTCTGCCTTACATGATCCTAATTGGCAAGTTAGGGCTATGGAAGCCTCAGAGTGCATCGAATGATGGAAAAGAAACTGGGAGCAGGTGATAGCCCAGGACCAAAAATAGGTATGTTTTTCTGGGACTGGAAAAACAGAAAGTTATTTGTAAGTGGAGAAAGTCTATGTCTAGCCATATAGGAAAGTGACAGGACCCCTCATGAGGCTGCTATATGGCTTCCTGGCCAACAAAGTCTCTGTATACTTGGTAGACATCTTCTGAGGTTGAGCTTCAGGTGACCCAGTGCCTGTTCAGCATAACTTTTTACTCAATAAGAGCTGCTCTATCACACTGAAGATGAGGCATTGCTGGGGAAGAACACTAACGGCCAAAGAGGCAGGAGTAGTAAGAATGGGCATCAGAAACAAGGGTGGGGCTTTTTGATGGCCCTGTCTCCTGCCCCTATAGCCATAGGATACTAGCACCATCGGATGAAGAAGATGGGGATACTTACCAAGGATGACTTGTGAAGATAGGAGGATACATAGGGAAAGCCAGAATAATCAGGACTTAAGTAAATGAAGTAATGTGTTATACCTTGCAACTGTCAAAAAAAAAAACACCTATTAAAGCAGAGAGGAAATAAAGGACTTTAATACAGCATTGAAAATATTAGTCAACATTAAATCCACCTGGTCAATTTAGATGCAATTTGTGGAAGAGGTACTTGAGGACATGATCTCTGGTAGAGTCTCTGGGGTTATTTGAGGGGAAAGTGTAGACATTTTTGTCTGTTTGTTTTTGAGTTGGAGTCTCTCTGTCACCCGGGCTGGAGTGCAGTGGCACACTCATGGCCACCCCAGCGGCCACCTGCTGGGCTCTGGCGATCCTTCCGCCTCAGTCTTCCAAGTAGCCTAACTACAGGCGCACTTTATCACGCTCGGCTAAGTTTTAATTTATTGTAGAGACAAAGTCTCGCCAAGTTGCCCGGGCTGTTCTCAAACCCATGGGCTCAGGCAATCCACTCGCTTCAGCCTCCCAAAGTGCTGGGATTACAGGCTGAGCCACCAAGCCCGTCTAAGGGCAGAAATTTAGTAGCTGTAGTGCAAGAGTTGAACAAGAGGTAGACACTCTATAGCTGCTTTTCCAGTGAATTATAAGGAAGTTACAGCTAAATCAGTGTAGGGTTTACATGGACTGTCACTGTTTTTGATCTTTCAAAATAGTTAAATTGAAAGAGTCATTTTCCTTTTCCACCTTGGGTTCTTCTGTAGTTTCTGGCTCTTTCATTTCATCACCCTCATCCATCAGTGCCTTCAGCACAGACACACACACACACACACACACACACACATGCACACACGCACATACACATTCATCTTTTCCCATTCCTCATGTCAGGAATCCTGATTCATTCCTGATTCATGATGTCTTAAAATTCATATGTAAATTGTAAGGCTGTACAAATCTTTCTATGGTATTTGACTCTAGAAGTTTGTCTAGCGTACTAAACGCGTCTGGACCCTTTAGATCACAAATATCAATTCTGATATCTTAAATTTCAGCCTCAGATAAAAATTCCAATTCATATGTTGACTAACACAAGGCACTTATCTCAAGAATTAATAAGCATACACTTGGGTCACAGGTCAACTGACTAAAAGTAAAAAGCTATACATGCCCCAAACGAAAGGACTGCGATTTTGAGCATGGTCTGATTAATGATGTGCCACCTACCATGCCAAACCAAAAGGGGCCATCTCCCCTGTTCCCCACTGCCATCAGGCATAAGTACTTATACTGTGATTATAAACGTGATGGATTGAATTTCATTAGAATACCAGGGAAAATCCTCCAAAATGGCTCTTAATTAAATGGTCTCCAGCTAAGCAGCAGTCACAATGTGAACTTTCCCTACATCTTATTCAACTGAATGTCATATTAACTTCAAAGTCTTTGTGGGGAGGGGGGGTCTTTAACTAATTACAATGCTTCCTATTTGCATAACTTTTTTTAAAATATGAGATTCCTGTAGTGCTTTACAAATATCATCTTAATACCTCAATCAGTGAGTCAATTACAAAGCTGAGAATGGTACCCAAAACTCAAAACTCCCTGTCCTTCAAAAGAAAGGCTTCATAAACATCAAAGTGGTCTACTATTATAGGTGTTTTAGACAGGCAGAGTAAAATTTGACATGATTTTCTTAACTTATATAAGTGTCATAACAACACAAAAATGTTATTGCCCATTACAGAACACATTTTTAAATTTTTCAAGAAATGGGCATTTTCTAATTTCTGGTATAAATTATGTAGAGTAAGTAATAGGATTATTATCTACTCACATAAATACAGTTTTCTGGTGTCCATGTAATAATTTCTTTTCAAGTAGCAAAAGAATACATTTGAATTTGTATTGATTGAAATGTTCCTGATCTAACAGATAGTCTATTGGAATATTTTATAATGTCTGGGTTAGGCAAATGAAATGGGCTTCAAATTTGGAAATTTCAATATATGTATTCTTTTATTCTCATGACTAATTTCTGGGTGATTTTGCATGCATTATATTGAGTATAGCAATATCAATATAATCACAACTTACCTATTTCCTCATTTTTTTGTATTTGAAAGGTAAATTTTGGCATTGCTAGTTTAATGTTTGGTTATCATAACAGTTTCCTGAATGATTTTTTATCTTTATAAAAGCATATTTTCCATCTAAAATTTTTCAGGTTTCACAAAAAATAAGAAAGCATTATATACTAGGTATAAATTTATATGATAAGTTTTTATAAGAAAAAAAAGTTTTTGTTCCTGAGAGTTTTCTTAGACAATTTTTAGGGAAATTTTTAAAGTATCATATGCATTATCAAGAATATTCATATTGTAAAAATGCAATATATTTTTGAAAAGCTGAAGAAAACAGTTTAGTAAGATCTTATTTTATCATGAGAACAGAAAATGTGTAAAATAAAGACCATGTCTGAGACATCAGAATAAAATAATCTTTTTTTTTTTTTTTTTTTTTACTCGATGCCTTTGCTTTGCTTACTGGCCACTGCACAGTCCATCTTTGGTTGCAGTTATTCCTGAACCGTTTTTTTTTAATATATAATATTTTTTTATTGTGATATTGAGGGGTACAGTTAGGGGTTAGGTACACAAATATGTCTCGTTCAGGCACCCTTGTTGATAAGAAGTGTCCCCACATCCCCAGACAGGTATTTACTGCCATTAATACCTTCCCCTATCCCTCCCTACCCCCATAGTTTCCCACCACAGTCAACCATTTTGTTGTGGTAATACATTGGATGATCAAGGTCTACTATATGGGTGAGAACATGTGATACTCAGTTTTTTGTTTCTGTGAGAGGTCACTCAGTATTATAGACTCTAGTTCCATCCAGGTTGCTGCGAAATTCATGATTTTGTTCTTTTTTATGACTGCATAGTATTCCATCATGTATATGTACCACATTTTTAAAATCCAGTCCTCTTT
>CAUYQG010116226.1:0-13696 GCA_963574415.1 Tarsius wallacei | reverse complement strand
AACAATAGCTATCAAATCTTCCACTAAATAAATTATTATTTTTTTTTTTGAGTTGGAGTCTCACTCTGTCGCCCAGACTGGAGTGCAGTGGCACGCTCCCGGCTACCACAGCCTTGACCTGCTGGGCTCCGGCGATCCTTCCACCTCAGTCTTCCAAGTAGCTGGAACTACAGGCACGCGCTACTGTGCCTGGCTAATTTTTTGATTTATTGCAGTGATGAGGTCTCGCCAAGTTGCCCAGGTGGGTCTCGAACCTGCGGACTCTGACAATCCACTCACCTCAGCCTCCCAAAGCGTGGGATTACAGGCTGAGTCACCGAACCTGGCTAAATAAGTTATTTTACAAAATTAAATCTCAGGCTGGGCATGGTGGCTCACTTTGGAGAAGCTGAGGCAGAAAGACTGTTTGAGACCAAGAGTTTGAGACCAGCCTGGACAACATAGTGAGATCCTGTCTCTACATTTAAAATATATATACATACATTTTAAATAAATATAAAAAAGTTGCTAAATATATATATTTAAAATAAAATATCTAACCATTGCTCCCTACTTACTAATTTATATACATATATAAACATATTCTTCATTTTGGCACTACTCTTGTGAAGTAGGAAAGGATGAGAGATTTACTGCTGATTATGAATACAAAACAAAACATGGATTCTAATGAATCCAAACTATTTATTCAAGACCATGATCCCTCCCCACCTATCTTTTCCAAAGTATAAACAATTTACAATCACGTATATTAATATCAGATTAAGGGCACAAAATTAACACTCTTCTCATTTATCAAGAGTTATTTAGTTTTTTTTTTAAGGAAAAAAAAAGCCACAGAATAATTCAGAAATTATAATCATTATGAATAATAGTCAGAATTACACACTAGTTCAAGGGGGAATTGTTTTATTATTCTCAAATATAGATGAATAGTACTCTTCTAAAGACTGTCAAAGGGAACACCAAACCTGTTATCAATTACGTATTTAAGTGGCTGATGTTGAATAGACAAAACATTTTAAAATAATTGGTTTTAGTAAACTAATGCTTCCCCTTTAATACTGTTTACACTATTCAATTGCTTAGGAAGCACTATCTACAACAACTATAATATATAATGTTTTATCCACATCAAACATCATAATGCAAATTAACTTTCAGCTCAGTCTCCACATGGCATCAAAATAAATTATCCGCTGTTTTCAATCATTGCACATAAAAAGTCACATAGCCCTGAATATTCAACACAAACACAATAAACAAAAAAACTTACCTAGCATGTTCTTCAGGAAGTTTTCTTTGTCGTTGCATATGAAACATTAGATCTCCTCCATTTACATACTCTATAACAAAGAACAACCTAAAACACAGGAGAAAACCATGAAATCGAGAACCAAAACAAGGTAGCATAACTTCATGTTTTAAATACTTCAGAAGCCCAGTCACAATGTAAAGAGCATTCGCTAGGATTTAGCTTTTAGAAAGATGCCAAGAATATAGTGGAAGCAAAGGGTTTATGAAAAAGTAAAGCAGCATGTTGCTAATCCTGTAACCAGTTACTTCTCTTCTAAAGCAGTACTACTTGCAAATCAGAACCACTCATTCACACCCCAATTTTTGCATTTGCTAATGAGCTATTTCCAACTGTCACTTAAGGTAAAGAAGCCAGGATTTTCCCCCCCAGTTAAAGTAAACTCTGGGAAACTTTAGGTTATAAAACCAGAATCCTGGGGATACTTAAAAGGTTGGATTTCTACTGCCATAATTATGACCTGGCTATTTCTTTTTTTGCCTAAAGCAGGTCGTTTTCTTTTTTCTTTTTTTTTTTTTTTGAGTTGGAGTCTCACTCTGTCGCCCAGACTGGAGTGCAGTGGCCGCTCCCGGCCACCACAGCCTCGACCTGCTGGACTCCGGTAATCCTTCTGCCTCAGCCTTCCAAGTAGCTGGAACTATAGGCGTGTGCTACCACACCTGGCTAATTTTTTTAAAATTTATTGTAGAGATGAGGTCTCAGCAAGTTGTCCAGGCAGGTCTCAAACCCGCGGGCTGAGGCAATTCACTCACCTCAGCCTCCCAAGGCACGGGATTACAGGCTGAGCCACCGAGCCCTGATGAACAGGTCATTTTCTAATGCAATCTAATGTCAAACTGTTATCACTGACTGGAGTATGAGTAGTAGAAAGTTACAAGCATATCACTGTTGTGTCCTTTTTCCTGACTTCTACTTCATGAATCACAGCAGAAGGGTTCTTTTTATTGTGCAATACACTCAAGTGCATGAAGCTCAGAAATCATTCCATTGTCTTTCAACCTTACCTGCTTTCTGTCTGAAAGCAAGAATGCAGTCCGACAAGAAAAGGATGATTGGAGGCTTGCTCAAATACATGCTTCTCTGTCTGCACCCAATCAATATCCTATTATAAAATACAAAAAAACTATGTCAAACTGAGATATCATCAAAACTAATGATAAATTTGCTCTTGGCAATTCCAATGATCACAAATGCTATTTAGCCTATGTTAACTAACTAGGCTAAATAGCAAAACCATTGCTAATCACCTAACAACAACTTATATACAAAGAGCAAAATACCACTAATCTTTCAGTATAATGAAACAGCATAGAAAACTTTCACAAAGCTCAAGTACTAGGCTGGGTGCAGTGACTCAAACTTGAAATCCAGGGTTTTGAGAAGCCAAGGCAGGAGGACTGCTTGAGTTCAGGAATTCAAGACCAGCCTAGGCAATAGAGCAAGTCCTCATCTCTACCAAAAAAACCCCCCCCAAAAAACAAAAGCTGAGCACACACACTTGTAGCCCCAGCTACTGGGGGTGGGAGGCAGATGTCGGAGGATTGCATGAGTCTAGGAGTTTAAGGCTGTAGTGAGCTGTGATCAAGCCACTGCATTCTAACCTGGGTGACAGAGTGAGACCCTGTCTCTAAAAATAAAAATAAAAGCTCACGTATTTCCCCTGGTACTAATATGCTTGAT
Source organism: Tarsius wallacei (assembly GCA_963574415.1). Lineage (NCBI taxonomy): Eukaryota > Metazoa > Chordata > Mammalia > Primates > Tarsiidae > Tarsius > Tarsius wallacei. Next base: position 10,701 of record CAUYQG010116226.1, on the reverse strand, counting down.
TTTTTATTTTTAAAAAATCTAATAATCAAATTACTTTAAATATGTCTTACATAATCTGTTTCAAGCATATATTTAGAAAAAGTAGACTGAAATAAAGCACAAACATTGAAGTTGTTACTGAAATAGTAATCTTAAATGGCTTAACAGTTTAGAAGGAATAAAGCTGTCACTGTGCTTACCTCATCATCATTGACAAGCTCTTTCTTCACAACTTTCATTGCATAAATGCGATCCGTCTTTTTTAATCGAACCAGCAGTACTTTGGCGTAACTTCCTCTTCCTATTACCCGGAGCAAATCAAAATCTTGAAGACCTAAACTGGATGAAGCTTTGCCACTTTCCCTAGTGTTCATTGCCTGTTGAGAACATTACATTAGAGTTTAACCTGGAAGTATTTTGCAGAGTATAGTATATTTCTAATTCTTAGTTACACCTATAATGAATAATAATAATTATACCTATAGCAAAGTTCTTAACATAAAAATATTTTCTTAGCTGGACACGGTGGCTGATGCCTGTAATCCCAGCACTTTGGGAGGCGGTGGCAAGAGGACTGCCTGAGCCCAGGGGTGCAAGACGAGGCTGGGCAACCAGGCGAGACCTCGTCTCTACAACAGATAAAAAAACTAGCCAGGCATGGTGGCCTGTGTCTATAGTTCTAGTTAACTTGGCAGGCTGAGACAGAAGGATCTCCTGAGCCCAGCAGGTCCAGGCTGTAGTGGCCATGGATATGCTACTGCATTCCAGCCTGGGAGACAGAGTGAGATTAAAAAAGAAAAACAAGCAGGCTCGGTGGCTCAGCCTGCAATCCTGCGCTTTGGGTAGCTGAGGTGAGTGGATTGCCTGAGCCCGCGGGTTTGAGACCCGCCTGGGCAACTTGGCGAGACCTCATCTCTACAATAAATCAAAAAATCAGCCAGGCATGGTAGCACATGCCTGTAATTCCGGCTACTCGGAAGGCTGAGGCAGAAGGATCGCCGGAGCCCAGCAGGTCGAGGCTGCAGTGGCCGGGAGCGGCCACTGCACTCCAGTCTGGGCGACAGAGTGTGACTCCAACTCAAAACAAAACAAAACAAAAAACAGCTGGGCTTGGTGGCTCAGCCTGTAATCCCAACACTCTGGGGGGCTGAGGTAAGTTAATTGCCTGCGCCCGTGGGTTTGAGACTAGCCTGGGTAACTTGGTGAAACCTCGTCTTCACAATAAATCAAAAAATTAGCCAGGCATGGTGGCGCACGCCTGTTCTGGCTACTTGGAAGGCTGAGGCAGAAGGATCATGGGAGCCCAGCAGGTTGACGCTGGGGTGGCTGTGAGCATGCTACCACACTCCAGCCTGGGCAACGGAGTGAGACTCTGAATAAAAAAAAGAAAAGAAAAGAAAAGAAAACACACAATAAAACAAAAACCAAACAAAAAAAACTCCTTAAATTCTTAATTTTTTAAATATCATTTCAAACCATAATAATCTGACTACCCAAGAGAGTTGAGTTAGACAAGTAGTAACAGGACTAGGGAAGGAGCTGAAATCTGAAATATATTAGAGAATGTCATACAAGGACATGATAACGTTTGGGTAGGAGAGTAATGGAAATGCATGAATATAAAAATGACATTAAATTTAGTGACTGGGAGACGGGGGTACCATTGACAGGGAAAATAAACTGGGTGGATAGAATAAGACTAATTAAGTTACTGGAGATGATAGTTTGGTTTTTCACAATGAATTTACAAGTAACAATGGGACACCAAGATGCAAGCGTCTGGCCAAGCCCGGTGGTTCACGCCTGTAATCCCAGCTCTTTGGGAGGCACAAGTGAGAGTACTGCCTGAACCAAGGAGTTCCCAGACGAGCCTGGACAACTTGGCAAGACCTCATCTCAACAGGAAATCAAAGTTAGCCAGGCGTGGTGGTGCATACTTGTAGTTTCAGCTATTGGAAGGTTGAGGCAGAAGGATCACTTGAACCCAGGAGGTTAAGGCTGCGATAGCTGTGGATATGTCACTACACTCTAGCCTGGGCGACAGAGTGAGACTCCAACTCAAAAAACAAAACAAAACAAAAAGATGGAAGAGTCTTTTGGGAGCTTGATATATGAAATTTAAGCTGGTGAAAGGATACATCCAGAGGTACTTTTGGAAGTCATAGGCAGAAAACAAGCATGAAGCAGTTAGTTCAACTAGTGGAAGACATTCTTTTTCACAGAACACCAAGGCCCTTGGGGGACGACAAAACAGATCTTATAATTCATTCAAAGCTAGAAATGTAAGCTTCTGGCAATTCATAAAGAAGGCTAAAGATGATCTTTTATTAGACACCTGCAAAACCACCAGCACATGATCAACAGACAAGCACAAGAATAAAGTAATAATTTTCTGAAGTAAAGATTATCAAGAAAAGCGAAGAGCAAATTTCAAGACAAATAAAGAAAACAATAAGCATGAAACATCAAGAAGAGTGCTAGGAAAACTGAGTGAGAATGACAATGCAAAAGAAAGGTCATGCACGAAAATTTAGAAAACATCATTTGATTCAGCACCAAGGATACATAAAGCAGAGCGAAAAGAAAGCAGATTTGGGCAGGTTAAGAAAGAAAAGAATGGTAAGAAAACAGGTCACACGTATAGACTTTCGATATGGCCAATTGGAAACTACAAGAAAATCAAATGAAACCAAAAAAGTGCTGCACCTTCAGACACAATAATGAAGCCGAATGAAATGACAGACACAAGATAACAGCAGAACATCACCTGCAAAGGGCCTAAAAAATCCCCTGCAGACCTAAAATTCTGTATCCTGCAAAAATAACTCGCAAAATGAAAGCGAAATAAAAGCATTTTCAGACAAACAAAAACCGAGAAGCAATCCCTAGTAGGCTCTAACTAAAGAAATACTAAATTGAATGATTCAAGAAAAAAAAAAAGCATGATCTCATATGGAGGGACAGAGATGCATGCAGGAAGGAGCAAAGAATAAAAAGGGTAAAATATGGAATATCTAAATAAGCACTGACTGCTTAAAAGTACTAATCGTGACCGGGTTCGGTGGCTCAGCCTGTAATCCCAGCACTCTGGGAGGCCGAGGTGAGTAGATTCCCTGAGACCACCCTGAGCAACAAGGCGAGGTAAGACCTCGACCCTACAAAAAAAAATTAGCTGGGCGTGGCATGCATCTGTAGTTCTGGCTACTTGGAAGGCTGAGGTGGAAGGAATTATTCTAGAAATCCATAACAAAAAATATCTCCCAATATTTGAAAATTAAGCATGCCAAGCTCAGTGGCTCAGCCTGTAACCCCAGTGTTTGGGAGGCCGAGGTGAGTTGATTGCCCGAGCCTGTGGGTTCGAGACCCGCCTGGGCAACTTGGCGAGACCTCATCTCTACAATAAATCAAAAAAATTAGCCGGGCATGGTAGTGCACGCCTGTAGTTCCAGCTACGTGGAAGGCTGAGACAGAAGGATGGCTGGAGCCCAGCAGGTCAAGGCTGCAGTGGCCAGGAGCGGCCACTGCACACCAGTCTGGGCGACGGAGTGAGCTCCAACTCAAAAAAAAAAAAAGAAAAAGAAAAAGAAAATTAAGCAGTGTTCCTTAAGATAATGTATGGGTCAAAAAAAAATCATAACGAAAATTAGGACGTATTTTAAAGTTAACGACAAAAAAGCATAACGAAATAATGAGAGGAGAAATCAAAGCACTAGAATAAAAAACAAGCATTTGGCTGGGCATGGTGGCTCACGACTGTAACCCCAGCACTTTGGAAGGCTGAGGTGGAAGTATTGCTTGAGCCCCGCCTGGACAACATGGTGTGACCTCATCTCTACAAAAAAATAAAAAATACACATCGTATTAAAAAATAGGTAAGGAACATTGAATTTCAACAAAACTCAAAGGACTAAAGCCACATGTAACATATTCTCTGACTTGTGTGAGCTCAGGTGGCTCTGAATGTGCCTGGGCGACAGAGTGAGACTCCAACTCAAAAAAAAAAAGTAACTAATCTCTCTCTCTCTCACACATACACACTCTTGAAAATACGACAACAGCAGCACTAAGGGCCGAAAGGCATTTTCTCTATGAATAAAATTATTAATGATACTTTCACTGTTTCACGTACATGTTAAAAAACAAGCATTCAAATGAGAAAAGTCAAAAGACTGTTCCATGAAAAGACTAACAAATTAATATCACCCTGGCAAGACTGATGGAAGAAAAAGAAAATACACAATAACCTTTACCAGGAATGAAAAAGGATAGAACAATGTCATGTCAATAAATTCGAAATTTTAGGTTAACTAGACAGATTCTTAGATATAAGAAGAGAATCTGATTTGTCCTAAATTTACTTAGACATAGAATCCAAAATTAAAATCTTTTTCAGAAAGAAAATGGCCAGGTCCAGAATGGTTTCCTGGTGAATCTTTAAAAAATTTAAGAAAGAAATAATACCAGTCTTATGAAAGCCCTTCTTGGGGACAGAAACAATAACAACAAAAGGGACACTTCACAAATCATTTTATGAGGTCAGCATTATCTTGATACCAAAACTTGGCAATTCAATAACAAAAGGGAAAAATTACAAGTTACTACCTCGCATTAATTTTTTTTTTTTTTTTTTTTGAGTTGGAGTCTCACTCTGTTGCCCAGACTGGAGTGCAGTGGCCGCTCCCGGCCACCGTAGCCTCGACCTGCTGGGCTCAGGCGATCCTTCCGCCTCAGCCTTCCGAGTAGCTGGAACTACAGGCGCGCGCTACCACGCCCAGCTCGCATTATTTTAAAACAAACAAAAAAAATCTCCAAAAAACCCCCCAAAATATTGGCAAATCAAATGCACCATGTATAAAAGGAACAATCTACCATGACAGGGGTTTATTCCAGGAATGAAAAACAGACTTCGCATATGAAAATCAATGACATTTATATATAATCAACTCAACAAATGCGAATGTTACTGATAAAATTCAACATCTTTTTATGATGAACAAAAGAAACCTTAGTAAAATAGTAATACAGATAAATGCTCTCATTTTGATGAGGGGTCTCCATCAAAAAAACCTAAAGCAAACATCAAACTTAATGATAAAATACTGGAAGGGTTCTCTCTGAGACGCACAACAAAACTATGGTGTCTGATTAGCACTTCTATTCAACATCATTTTGGTCACCTGCAGAGGTTCTCGCAAATTCAAAAAGGCAAAAAACTAATACAAGCTCTAGGATTTAGAAAAAAAGAATGACCACTATTCACAATGAATTGACTATATATGTAAAAAAATCTAAAAGTATCTATACGAAAGCTATTAGATTTTTTTTTTTTTTTTGAGTCGGAGTTTTACTCTGTTGCCCAGGCAGAAGTGAAATGGTACACTCGTGGTTACACAGCTTCAACCTACTGGCAATCCTCTACCTCAGACTTCCAAGTAACTGGAATCACAGGCACATGCCATCATACCCAGCTTATTTTTTGATTTATTGTAGAGAAGCGGTCTTGCCAAGTTACCCAGGTTGGTCTCAAACCCCTGGGGCTCAGGCAACCCTCTTGCCTCTGCCTCCCAAAGTGCTGGGATTACAGGTATGAGCCACCATGCCTGGACTAGCTATTAGAATAAGTGAATTTAGCAAGAACATAAGGGCAATTTAGAGGGGAAAAAAAAACCCCAAAACTTGTTTCTATAAACCAGCATTAAACAATTAACCCTAGCTAGGCATGATGGCTCACACCTGTAATCCCAGCACTTTGGGAGGCAGTGATTAAAAAAAATTAATAAAAACCAAGGAGCTGGACACAGTGACCTATACCTGTAATCCCAGCTACATCGGAGACTGAGGTGGGAAGAATGCTTGAGGCCAGCAATTCAAGACCAGCCTAGGCAACACAGTGAGATTCTGTCTCTAAAAATCTTTTTTTACATTAGCTGAGTGTGGTAGTGCACACCTACAGCAACAGTTACTCAGAGGGTTGCTTGAGCCCAGAAGTTTGAGACTGAAGTGAGTTATGATCACTTCCATACACCCTAGCCTGGACAACAGAGGGAGATCCTGTCTCTTATTTTATAAAATCAAGTATATCTGTTCATCGAAAGACACCATTAAGTGAGTGAAAACAGTTACAGAGTGTGAGAAAATATAGCTGATAAAAGGCTATTGTCCAGTACTATTTAACATACTACTGGAAGTCCTAGCCAGAACAATTAGGCAAGAGGGGAAATAAGTCATCCAAATAGGAAAAGAGGAAGTTAAATCATCTACCTTTGCAGATGATAAGATTCTACATCTAGAAAACCCTAAGACTCCACCAAAACATTCCTAGCACTGATAAAACGACTTTGGTTAAGTCTCAGGGTACAAAAATCAGTTGCATTTCTATACACCAACATCCAAGCTGAGAACCAAATCAAGAACACAATCCCATTTACAATAACCACAAAAACAAAAATATCTTAGAATACATCTAACAAAAGAGATAAAAGATCTCTACAATGAGAACTACTAAATACTGCTAAAAGAAACCAAAGATGACATAAACAAATGGAAAAACATTCCATGCTCATGGATTTGAAAAATCAACATCATGAAAATGTTCATACTGCCTAAAACAATCTTCAGATTCAACACAATCCCTATCAAACTACCGGCATCATTTTTCATAGATTAGAAAAAGAAAATACTTAAACTCATATGGAAGCAAGAGTCCAAGTAGCCAAAGCAACCCGAAACGAAAAGCACAAAGCCAGAGGCATCGTATTGCCAGACTTCAAACTTTACTACAAGGCTACAGGAACCAAAACTGCATGGTTCTGGCACAAAAACAGACACACAGACCAATGAAACAGAACTGAGAACCCAGAAACAAAACCACTGACCTACAAGCAACTCATCTTTGACAAAGTTGACAGAAGCAAACACTGTGGAAAGGACATCCTTTTCAACAAATGGTGCTGGGAAAACTGGGTAACACATACAGAAGAATGGAGCTGGACCTCTGCCTCTCACCATGCACTAAAATTAACTCAAGACGGACTAATGACTTAAACCTAAGACTCCAAACTACAAAAATCCTAAAAGAAAACCTAGGAAACACTTTCCTGGACATTGGCCTAGGCAACAAATTCAAGAACAAGTCCTCCAAAGCAAATGGAGCAAAAACCAAAATTGAAAAGTAGAACCTAATTAAATGAAAGAGCTTCTGCATAGCAAAAGAAACCATCAACAGAGTAAATAGATAACCTACAGAATGAGAGAAAATGTTTGCAAACTATGCATCCAACAAGGCCTACTATCCAGAATCTACAGGGAACTCAGGTCGCTGAAGGAAAATCAAGACACCAAGTAAAGACGTGCCTGCTTCAGCAGCACTTACACTAAAACTGGAACCATATAGAGAAGATCAGCACGGACCCTGTGCATGGATGATATGCAAACTGATAAAGCGTTCCATATGTGTTCCACTCTCTATCCCATAAACACATACAATTACTATGTGTCAACTAAAAATAAAAGAAAAAGGCCGGGCTCGGTGGCTCAGCCTATAATCCCGCGCTTTGGGAGGCCGAGGTGAGTGAACTGCCTGAGCCCACGGGTTCGAGACCCACCTGGGCAACTTGGCGAGACCTCATCTCTACAATAAATCAAAAACATTAGCCAGGCATGGTAGCACATGCCTGTAGTTCCAGCTACTTGAAAGGCTGAGGCGGAAGGATTGCTGGAGCCCAGCAGGTGGAGGCTGCGGTGGCCAGAAGCGGCCACTGCACTCCAGTTTGGGTGACTGAGTGAGACTCCAATTCAAAAAAAAAAAAAAAAGAAAAAGGAGCGAGGGAGAAATACTTTCTCAGACAAACAAGCAAACAAACAAAAAAAAAAGAACACGAAACTAAGATATGAGATTAAATAGGTGAGCAACAGATGTGGCTAAAAATAATATGGGAGTGACGGAAGTGAGTAGACAAAACAAAACTTGTCATGAACTAATAATTTTTTAACTGGATAATAAATAGATACAGAGACTTTGCTATACTACTCTGACTACTTTTACCTACATTTAAAATTTTCCATAATAAAAAGTTGGATTTTTTTTTAGATTAGAAAATATAGTTTATTTAAAACTAAATTAGAAAGAGAGAGAAAGAAAGAGGAGATTTACCTCCCCAGGGTTGGGGATGGGGCCAAAGTCAGAAACATGGCCTGGCCATAGCTCAAAGAGCACACCACAGCTTAGCAAGGCAATGGCTGCAATGGCCAAAAGTTGAATTTTTAATACCAGGCGCAGTGGCTCACACCTGTAATCTCAGCACTTTGGGAGGCTGAGGTGAGATTACCTGAACCTGGGAGTTCGAGACCAGCCTGGGCAGCAACGGCGAGATCTTGCCTCTACAGTAAATAAAAAAACTGGCCAAACATCGTGGCATACGCCTACAGTCCCATCTACTTGGAAGGCTGAGGCAGATGGACCGCCTGAGCCCAGCAGGTTGAGGCTGTGGTAGCCATGGTCATGCCACTGCACTCCAGCCTGGGCAATAGAGGGAGACTCCGACTCAAAACAAAAACAAAAACAAAAGAAAGAGTTTTTAAAAGGGCAACTATAAGAAGAGCAAACTATAACACACCTAGCAAATACTGGAAACAGAAGGGAAGAAGGGAAGGTCATGTGAGCTAAATCATTCATGGTCAGAAATACATAAACTTGAAAAATAGAAACATATGGGGGGACCACCAAAAAAGGATTTATAAAAACTGTGTATTTATTTTTACATGTTTAAACTTTAGTCACCTTCAAAGGACTGTTTGATGAAACAGACCTATCAAGATGCTTTCTCCACTGCTCAAAACAGTTTTTGAACTCGTCAATTTTATGTCTTTTAGTGCTTCTGTTGCTTTTTGTTTCACCTCTTCCACATAGGTAAAACTTTTCTTGTTGAGAACTTTTTTCATCCAGGAGAAACAAACCAAAAAAGTCACTCAGGGCAAGATCAGATAAACGGGGGCAGAGCTCAGAGGTCATGCTGTTTTTGGTCAAAAACTGCTGAACACTCAGCATGATGTGGGCAAGTGAGCTTGAATGTGAATCTCTAAAAAAAAAAAAAAAATTCACTGAAGCTGAACACAGCCCTTCACAACACACTAACTGGTACACTGATGCCAATGGGTTCCTAGAATACTTATCTACTGGGGAAAGCCTGTACTACAAGGGACCCGCCCTTCAAAAAATGATTCTGGGTTTTTTTGGGTCTCCCCTCGCAAACATTATGGACACAATAAAATATGGTTAAAAAGGTTGCTTCTAAGTCAAACTAGCAGTGGAAGGTATGAGGCATGATCTTTTTCACTACAAGTCTTTTTCAAAAACCTGATTATCATTTTAATTAAATATTTATTTTAAAATGTATTTAAAAATGGATAAAATGCTTAATAGAAAAAATAACAGTTAACATGCTTAATTATTTGTACTCTAAATAGGCAATCAGTTCACGAAATGGAGGAATCTACAATATATATTAAATAAGTACTATAAATAGCATTCTTATATACATTAATTTTTAGAATAAGCTATGTTAAAATGAAAATAAGTTAGCCCACTAAATTATTACCATTATAGTTTAAAAGTAAGCAGACCAATAAGTGTATCATACTTTTATAATTATGTCTTATTAAAAATAAGCTAATGATATAATGTACAATGAGACAAATTATCTTACCTCCTTTTCTTCACCAACTTGGTCTAAGCTCTCGTGACTTGAAGGATTATACGGAATTACTAAAAATGCAATCCCAAACATTTTTTAAAAAAGGAGAGGGGAGAAAACATAGCATCCGTTAATGAGTATGACATAAAGATTTTCTTCTGCTTTTTATTAGTTTTTACTTCCAAAGAAGTTTTTATTATTTAAAACAGAATCCCTGTCCTACTAATAACAAGTTGTATGTACATGTAAGAGTTAAATCCTAGCCTTCAGTGAGGGTAAAGACAGCAAGCATCAACCTGGTAGCCAAGTACTGCTTTTAACAAATATTTTGCTATTTTTTTACAATTTCTCTTCTTTACAAATTAGTCAACTTTTTTTCTTTGCTCTAAAAGAATGACGCTATAAACTACATTTAAATCTTTTTGTAAGACTGAGACAGAGAGACAGAGGACCTATGGCTTTCAGCTCTCACTACCTTCATACTCAAAATTCCCTGAACTGGTAAGGATAGACACTTCCTAAAGCCACTTGGGGCAGATTTTATATAGACAGCTTCTTCTATAGCCAAGAGACTGCATTCTGTCTTTCCAGAAAAACTACCCTGTCTTCTCTGTCTTGATTCAGTTTGGAGATCAGGCTGCTCTAACCCTTTCATTGCTCTTGAAATTTCCTAGATGTGTGTTTAAGGTTTTGTATCTATGCCTTTCTATCTTTTTTTTTTTTTTAACTTAAGAGACAAAGTCCTGCTCTGTCACCCAGATTGGAGAGCAGTGGTGTGATCATACAGTCTAGATCTTGGGAGCTCAAGGGATCCACCTGCCTCAGACTCTTGAGTGGCTGAGAATACAGGTGGACACCACCACAACTGGCTAATTTTTTTTTTTTTTTTTTTGAGTTGGTGTGTCATTCCATCACCCAGGCTGGAGTGCAGTGGCATGCTCATGGCCACCCCAGCATCAACCTGCTGGGCCCTGGCGATCCTTCTGCCTCAGCCTTCCAAGTAGCCGGAACTACAGGCACGTGCTACCGT